>JAOEHY010032115.1:18714-44040 GCA_025447955.1 Psilopsiagon aurifrons
AAGCAGAAGAAACAAAGAAGCTTTTAGCATGCATGGCTGTATGAGTCTAACTTACTTTGCCTGCCTCATGCTCACATATTAAACTCCTTTTTATGTTTCTGTGACAAAAACCCAAGACCCTCATTCTGGCTTGGGATTCAAAAGTTTAAAACATAATACAGCAGAGCTTAAACACCTTCAATCATGGGGAAGCTAGGTCTACCTGTAAGAGTTAGACAAAGAAAGCTAGGCCATGAATGGATTTAACTAAATGGAATTCCCAGCCAGCACCGAACGGAAGATGGGTAAAGACGTAAGGATGAACCTGTCCCTTGGACACATACAGTCTTTATAAAATCATGAATCAGGACTTTAGAGGAGGGAAAAAAATCAAGGAACACGTGATAACTTTCTCGGTTATTCAAAATCTGCCCATACCCTATTCTGAGAAAGGATGGGCTCAGGGTGAGGAAAACAATATAGATGACAATATAGAAACTGCTCATTATAAAGGGTGAAATATCTTGTTACCCAGAATGAGCAAGAAGAATACAGATACTGCTGTTAAAATGAACCTCTCTGGAACTGACAGAAAGCCCAACTTGTTCAGGAATAGGAAACACTCTGACATTGCTGAGAACAGAGGGGTCAAGGGAAATAGCTGATGCTGTAATGCCTAATACGGAAGTCTCCTCCCATTAGGAAGCTCTGTGAGATCTCGCTTGGCTGACAGTATCTTGCTTTGGGGCAGAATACTCCACTTTATTTGCATGGCCTTCTCGGTAGATGTCATCCAAGTAGCAGCCAGGCTGACAGCAGAAGAAAACCAAACTAAGCTAAGGTGTACAATCTGACCACTGCTCCATGAAGAGGTTCAAAAACATCCATGGAAGAAAGTTCTGGCTGGACTGAAAGATTAAAATCAGAGCTGAGTACCACGCCTGCCATGAACACTTTAGAACTATTTGTCTTCGCCTGCCACCTGGCCTTAGCTTTTCATAGCCAGCTGATAACTGTGTCTGTTAAGTAGCCTTGGCTAGAATGTCATCTGAAATATGCTACATACGTATTTTTGTTTGTGATACATACATCTAGGTATTAGAAAACTGTACTTCAAAGACATTTTTCAAGGCAGTTTCTGACAGACCACAGTGGTCTGTTTAGTAGACAATCACAAAAAGCAAAAATACTACAGTAACCTGAGCTGACTAGTGTCACTCCTCAGCTTGACTTTAGGGTAACTTAACTTTGCTTCTCTAAATTCCTGTAGTCCCCTTCAACTAGACTCCTGTGTAGACACAAAGAATGCAAAAGTACTTATGCTGCCTTTCATGAAGTCTCAATATAACACACTGCTTCATGAGATCTGGAAGTGACTTCATCCTTTTCATGCATTTACCAAAAGATGAGAGGATCCATTCCCTCCTATCGGACAACTCTAAGGAACCCAGTTATTCCTCCTTATTTTCCTTCTCAATACATAAACCCAAGGAGCTTGCCTAAGAAGGTTCAATTAAGAGATGATTACTGGTAGCACTGGAAGCAATGTAGTCTTTCTGGAGGAAGCCTCAATAGCTAAGGACAGAGTCAAGACACAGTTCTTTATACCACTGACATCAAGAGGAACAGTGACATCAAGTGGAGGGTAGAGTGTGTTCAATAATGCTAACTTTTAGATACAGCAAATCGATGGAGGAAAGAAGGGCCCTTATATCTACACACAAGTATTTACAAACACCTAGATCATTAGAATAATACTGTCAATAGTTAATAGTTCTTTCAAATGATACTGTAAATCAGAATATCTAATTAAAATGAATAAAATACACTGGTTTAGAAAAATAACTTAATTTAGGAAGAAATTAAAGCACTGACCAGATTGTCTCTACTAGTATAGTGGACCATCCATCCCTCCTTCACCATTGTACTGCTCTTCCTCTTTGTGTGCTTGATTGACTGCACAACTCTCATGAGTGGAATATTATTGCTTGTTGAAGGACTAAAAAAAGATAGAACAGTTAATATTTAACAAATGAAATACAACAGTACTGCAATTATACTGGTATTACACATTCAGACCACTATTTGCAGGAACAGGCACCTCTTTTTTCCATGCAAATTTTATTCTTAGCTGAAACTGGTAAGGTATCTGAGTTCCCCCTATCCCTCCTAGTCCAAGCGTTGTAGTAAGTAAATTGATCTACAGAACACGAAGAAACACACTGGAATGAGGACAACTACAGAAACCATCTTCTCTCAAAACAATTAGCTGATACTGCTGGTCTTAATCCAGCATAAAAATATAATGAACAACAGCACCACTATTATTTTCTCTTGTCTAAGCTGACTACACTGCTTCTTAATATTTTTATTACAACAATGAATGTCCCTAAGCATACTTTCTAGTTACTAGAATATTAACAGGGGTGTGTTAATTCAAATCACAGCGGCACTAGAAAATTCTGTCACTGCTCAGGGATGGTAACTGTACTGCAGACAAGGATTTGGCAATCTCTAATATTCTGACAGAGTCACTACGTAAACATACATTTTTTAAAAGCACTGAAGATGGAGTCAACCACTAAGTTACCTGCTTTACACTAGAGCTCCTACATGTGGCACTAACAGAAACGTTTGTAAATGAAATCTCAAATTAGATTCAAAACAAAAAACATAAGGATGCTTTAACACAGCATTCTGTGTATTTCTAGCATACAGAATATATGCTATATAATGTAATTCTACAGTATAACTGTAGATGCCACAGGATGCTCTACTTGCTAAAAAATTTAATTGCTTCAAATCCAATTAAAAATAAATGGAAAAATCATACCTAGAGGTGGAATACAAAAAAGCTGCTACTTCCAACTCAGGAAGTCTTTGACCTATAAGTCACTGAAAGTTGAGAAGGTATCACTATATGTTCTTCCTCACATATTCGAATGTTAAGTCCAGAGCTACCATGATCTTTAGTCTGACCTAATAGAACCGTTCTGTTAAGAATGACATAAGAAAATCAGGATGATGCTATCCAGAATACATAGAAAATAAAAGATCAAACCTGATTAAAGGAGCTATGTAACAGTGATTAAAGGAACTACATAACACCTCTGGATTGAAGACTTCACAGAAAACACATTCAAGATAAAACAAACTTCTGCCTAAATCAATATAGATTATGATGTGAATATTAAAAAGTATCTCAAGTAATTCCTTTTAAATCAGCAGATGTATAACAGTAACTAAATTAGGCTGAAGTCACAGATCTTAGTCATGTCAGCCATGTTAAACCATAAGTTTTACCATGTTTGATAATATTGTTTTACCTCTTTGGTAACAGCCATGTCACAGCACCTTTTCAATTAAAAGAGATTAAATTATGGTAATTTTTATGTTTCAATTTTCTTGAGACAGAGTAACTTTCTGAAATGTTTAAGTATTAAAAAAAAAAAAAAGAAAGAGAAGAAAGAAAAGGAAAAAACCTACCTTAAGCAGTGCAAGCTGGCTAATCAAAAATGTTTTACTCACATTATTGAGGAAAGTACATCCAGAGCAAAGAAGTCCACCATATGACTTACCTGATGGTTTTGACAGCTTCTTCATCTTTGTCTGCATCAAGATCAGATGGATCCATAAAGAAGATCTTGTCCTCTGGCGGAGAGGGCTCCTCAGCATCATCTAGACCTCGACTACCATCGCTGTTCAATTCACTGCTATCAACTTCCATTGGCATGTCCAAGTCCTGCCCTGGGCTAGCAGGTTCTGCAAACAACACAGAATTCAGATATTCTTCCAAGTACACAGTTCAAAAACAAAACAAAACCATCATACCCAAATACCCACACCCCCCACACCCAAAGTTCTTCCTGTCTTCAGTTCATATTTAGGTAAGTAAACATAAAAGTAAAATCTGAATATAAAAAGCCCTCTAGTCTTCACTACATGATGGAAGTGTAAAATAGGCTACTGAACATTATCAACTTGGTTTTGCTAAATGCCAAGGCAAAAGAGACCCAACTAAAACAAGAAACATATTGAAAGAAACAGAGTGAAAAGCTTAAGGTCTAAACCTATATCTCATTAAGTAAACTGTTCCACAAGTAATCAGTACAAAGTAACCTTTCACTGGCTAGAGATGACCCAGAAGATTATTCCTGTGAGAATGAAATTCTCCATCAACAGAAATCCAACCCTGTTCTTGCTTTTGTAGCCCATAATAGCAAAAGTAAGAGAGAAAAGAGGGGCTGTGGTATTACAGAAAAAGAGAAAAGCAGAACAGATCTTATTCACATCTTTCTGCTGGCAGAATTTTAATGTTTCCAAAAGCTTTATGACTTGCACTGTGAAAAATTATGAATTAAGACATACCATTAAGAATTAAGAAATACCTTAATCTATAGCCTTTTTCAGCCTTTATTATTATTATTTAGGCCTGAAGAGAGCTCAATTGAAGGTTGGAGAAAGAACAGTAAATAAACAAACAAATAAATAAATGACTCCTTATGTCCACAGAAGAATTATATGAAATCATAGCTCCCAAACTATGTGCTCTAGCACCATCACAAGGATGCTGAAAGCAGGCTGAAGCAACAACATGCTGGCCAACAACCAAAAACCTAGGCAAGAGCCTTGGAGCTTGAAAATGGAGGCACAAATGGAAGTAACATGCTGTGCAACAGCAACAGACCCACTGTTTTTTCCTTTCTGTTTTATCTCAGAAACTGCTGGGCTAACTCTGGCCACTGAAGATCATTGATAAGGGAAAGTCATAAGAAATGGTATTAGTCTTCAGATAATAACATTTACAAATACATTTCACGGTGAACAATGAGCAGACTGATCACAACAGATGATTATTTGTTCAATGCTGAGAAAGCTTCTTGATTTTATTTCCTTTGAGCAATCTCAGGCAATGCACACTGCACTTGCCAAGGCTGATGAAGTAAAATTGAAGTCACCATGTTTCTCATCTTACCTCCATTAAAAATCACCTCTCCAAGACAGTCTTTAGGCACTTTAGATGCACAGCGTTTGTGACAGTTGAATCTGCAATCTAAAATAGAAGATAAAATAAGATTATGATACCAGAACATCACTCCTACTCAGCCACTAACATTCTATCATTCACTACTTCCATTACAAACTTCAGCTCAGTTTTATACATTTGTATGTAACTGAAGACAGCACAAACGAGGTCACTTCCAGAAGGAAATTAACATTCTTGTCCTGATGTCATATGCTGATTTGCCCCACTATTCATTGTGTCAGCACTTCCCCTTCCAGTACACAATTTTTCTACTTTTCCAGCTTTCTCTGTGGCTATTTTTGCCATTATGATGTAATTTTTCCCATCCTCTCATTTGTTCTACATCCTTTTTTCCACTGCTGTGACTTAAATGTCTCATCTCTACCATGTTTCCCCACCTGCCACCTAAGACCTGTAGCTATCAGAGCCTCTCGGACCACACACCTGTATCACAGAGCAAATATGCTGTGCAGTAAATGCCCTATCATTCAGACAGGCTGAACGCTGAAGCTCCATTTCTGCCTGCTGACATAAAGGCAGACAGAATGATGTTGTGTCCAGATCTGGCCTGATGTGAAGATGGAATTTAACCTGGATGTGTGCCATTTCTATATCTGAGGCATCAGATGCAGCCTACTGAACAAAGTCCAGCATACAACATTAGTGGTATTTAACAAGAATTTCCTCTATTAGCAGTATCACCGTAACTTCCAACTCAGCATCAACATCATGAATCTCAAACTCCCTACTGTCACCAAAACTGTTTTCAATCTGATAGTTTAGCCCCTTTCTGCTATCCAAGGAAAGCTCACTGCGCTTTCCTTTTCAGCCCAGACAAGAGAAATATCAGTATCTCCCCAGACTAAGAGCAAGTCAATCCTAATGAATTAAACTACATCTAGAAACATTCTTGTGTACTGCAAGTAGTCTAGTAAACAGAAACATTTCCTAGCATACTTTTGGCCCACAGCATTAGCACAGTCCCAGACAGTTCCCAGGTCTAGTTCTGATTTATATCAGAGCATCCCATGGAATTGTTCCAACAGGCAGTCTGCATACAACTACCCAGGCTGGGATAGAAGAAAACTTGTCCATGAGCATGGGTCATTTTGTCCCAGCTAACCTCAGTGTCCAGGTCCAGGAAGGGTGCTGGGCCCATTTAATTTATTACCACAAATACAGCCTTAGCATCCCAAGAAGTCCAAGCAGACACCTGGATGAATTCAAGAAATCCAGGACTGTTACGGGTACTCAGGAACACAGTACTTATGAAAGATTCGTGATGCTGCAGATTTGTGAATGTGCACAAAGAAGTCAGTGTGAAACCTTAAGGATCTGCAGGAGAAAGTAGTATGAAATTTTTTGATTGTTTAGTATCTATCCCTGATATACTAAAAATACACATAGGATCATACTCCACAGACCAAGGCCTATTAGTATTTCTGTCCTCTGTTTATATATACCATTTCTCTCAGCTTGTTTTCTATACATTAATGTTATTTTTACCCAGTGTCATGTACTTCCTTGAAACTGATGTGGTAGCCCCATTTGTTTGGCTGGATATACAGTCACAACAGCATATGGTCAGTAGCATCTATGTGTTACCTATGTTCTAAAACTGCAAAACACCTTTTCCAGGCTTCATTATTTATGTATTGTATGTATCCAAGAGACATGGTGACTGGGAGGAAAAAAAACCCTCAAAACAGTTCAGGATGCTGCCTTCAAACAGACTCAAAGACTGCAAATTAATAAAACCAGAAACGAAAGATTAAACTGCTTCTTTACTTGGGACAGCAGTATTTTTAGTAAAAAGAAAATTAATACAACTGTAAGCTTACAATTTTTGCTCTCCCTCTACTTAAGGAAACTGAAAATGCATTCAGTTATCTCTTTTAAAATATTGACTTTTGGTACTCACATGTGACTAACTCACACAAGAGAAATGGAAAGTCCTTTCCATATTGTTTATGATTCATCACTACAGTTTTCTTTCCTAAAACAAAGCTGACAGATTTGTACTACCCAGTAATAAAGAGCCGGAAGAATGTCACAATGTCATACCTATGCCCTGGGAACTGCATGGAAGTCTGAGAACTGAAGTCATGCATCTTAACATACGCTAAATAAACCCCATGCAGCTGATGAAGCCTAAGCTAGCTCAGGAAAGGCACCTGAAAAAAAAAAATTGGGGAAAATTTTTCCAAAAGATAACAACCAGTATTCTGTACAAGAATAACACAATGAAAATTCACAAATCCTTTAGTGATGAGTCTGGAAGACATTGAACAAAAGGGAGGTACTTCCCATTTTTATTAATTTAGGGTTACCCTTTTACAATTAAGATATTCCCGATCTACTTGTGATTAAACCTTACTTTTCAGAAAAATGTCCAATGCACAGGCTACTGGAATGAGATGAGGGCTGCTGTCATCCTCTCAAAAATACACAGTTTTTCCAAAAACTATACTGCCCTATTTCACAGTGTGCATCCTTCTGGCAAGGAAAACAGAAGCTAAAATCAATTTTAAATACAAGACCTTTACTGAAACTTGTTGCTGCAGCAGAAAATCAGATTTACCTTTACACTGCATTCCTTGGCGGAAAAGACCCTTGAGCAGCCGTTTGCAATACTGGCATATGGTTGGACGAGTGTAAGAGTGAACAGCAAAGGTGTGCGGAACCTTCACTCTGCAAAGCACCATCTTGTCCATCCAGATGGGACGGCCACTCCAGGAGGGAATTCTCTTACTAGGTTCTGGGCAGCAGCGCTGGAATAAAGAAGGTATACACGATTTGCACCAAAACTGTTCTACTGTCATGACTTTAAAAAGTCATGGCATGAGGTCCTTGGTGTCTGGAAAAAGGCAAACATGGCACCCATTTTTAAAAAGAGTAGAAAGGAGGACCCCTAGAACTACTGACCTGTCAGTCTCATCTCTGTGCTTGGGAAGATAGTGGAAAAGATTCTCCTAGGAGCTATGCTACACACACAGACAACAGTGGAGTGATTTAAAACAGCCGGCATGGATTACCGAAGGCAAGTCCTGCCTCACCAAACTAATAGCTTCCTATGATGGAGTCAGTACGTGAGTGGACAAGGGAAGAGCTACTGACCTAAAGCATTTTAAGACTGATGATGAACCACAAACAGGATAATGTATTACTGACCATCCAAGCCAAGTATTCAAAATCAGGTAAGAAAGAAGAAGTGGCAAAGAGGTACAAAACACACATGTAGAAATCATAAAATTCTGGGACAGGAGAAAAGGTTACAATTCTATGATTACTGAATAAATCTTACCAGCAGTTACAAAATACAGAATTCAGTATTTTTCTTGACTCAAGACTAGACTTCATAGCCTCTAACTAGAAAAATATGTTCTTGAACTAGACAATCTATGCAATTTATATTTTAAACTGTGGTAAGAATTGTTATACTGTAAAGTAATAGAAATAGGTAAGTAGGAAAGGCTAAGTGCCTAAAGCACTACTTTCACCCCACCATAAAAGCAGCAATGAAACAAATGGATCTAATCAGTGCCTGTCCTGTCTTACAATCCAAATAGAGTTGCAGTATAATCAACAACCTCTCAGCAATCATCATAACCATTATAATAAAGAACTATTATGGATGAACTTTTTACTGTAATCCCTTCACTCCCTACACCCTCCTTGATAGGGCTTCGGGGTTGTTAGACTAACTCTCTGAAAAGCATAACAGCCTATCAGGAACTCACTCTCATCTCCCAGCATAAAAGCTTACAATTTGTACTGCTTTAGACAAGTAACCATTCTGTGCTGATACCATAATTACAGAATGAATCTGTATTACAAAGAAGGCAGGATGTTTTATCATTCCTGAAACTAAATTTCTCAGAGTTCATGCAACTATGAATGATAGACTAATAACAAAATTATACATAAAAGTTATAATTTACTTCCCATTTCATTTCTCACAGTAATAATAGTTATCAGTAAGTGTCACAGGCTAAGACTCAACAGATTTCAAAAGAAACTAAACCAAATCAGAATGGTTAAGCTCAACTTCCTGGTACCCATTATAAGCCGCTTGCAACACTACCTAATTCCTCACAGGGTTTAAGGGTTTAAAACCAGACACTGTTTCTCCTTCCACATTACATACTTCTTCTGAGGCAGAGGATGTATATTCAGCTTGTGCTGGTCTTGGAACTGAAAGCCCTGCTCCTGGTAAAGACACGTTAGACAGACGCCTCTTTCTCACTCCACTGCAGTTATTTGGAATCTTGAAGGCACATCGCTTATGGTAGTTTAACCCACAACCTGAAAGAGAAGTTATTTTAGACAAAAAAACCCAACCTCTCAGCATTCAAAGTAACAAAATTAGTATTGATATTTTGGTAAAGCAGTTAAAAAGATGACCCAGAAAAATGGTAAAGGCAGAAATGGATTGTTCTGTTGAACCCTCTTTAGTGTTCTTGTGCTTCAAAGAAACAGCTTTTTCTGCACCACTTGCTATAACACTGTCCTCAGTAAGCCCAGCTACAGAAACAAAGTCTAAGACTCCAAAGCAGCTTCTCCCTTCACCATGAAGCTTTCGTCAGCTTTTCACTTCAGAGCACAAGGCCAAGGAGAAGCCAGTGAGCAGGCAGCATCAGTACCTGTCAGCAGGCTGCAGAGCCCTCCACAGCCAGCTGGATGAAGGCCATAAGGAAAGGAATTCCCCTCCAGGAATCTCTCCAAAGTATGTGCTCCTTGTGCAAAGAACACACTCACAAGCTAGCTATTTCTTCTAAAGCAGGAAACAGGAACACTTCTTAAGTCTTTTGCCCAGGGTCACACACACAAGGTTTGCACTAATGCCAGGATCAGAACTCAGTATTCTGATGTATGACTCCTTCAAACTCTAAAATACTACACTTATCAGATGCTAATGTATCAAACATGATATAGGTTCTTTTTCCTCACCCCATACATACACACATACACAAAAATACACTAAAAATCACAGACTTACCTTCACATTTTAAGCCTTGTCGTACCAAACCCCAAAGCATCTCTCCACAGTAGTCACAAAAAGTAGGAGCCTTGTAGGAATGCACATAAAGTGCATGAGGACGAATCTGGAAATCTTCAACTGTAGCCAAAGCTTTTAAAAAATTGCAGTAAGTTATGGTTCTTGCCACAGGATCAACAAGGATTTACGGAAAGAATACACTGTTTTAAAAATGGCACATTCAAAGAACACTAATGAGCTGTTTAGACAATAGCATTTTACTGTATACCATTTAAATATGCTTTTAGAAGATTACATAGTTTTCAGTAAGCTTTATTGAGGAAAAATTCTGTTGGGGTCGGTAGGCTAACGGCCACAACTAATCAACAGTATGAGTCACAATGCTGAAAACCTCACTAACTTGAGAAGGAGAATACAACAGACATTGTTAAAATCAACAACGTCTGAAAAAGCAACTTAATTTTCAAGCTGCTTTGTAACCTACAAAACTTTCAAATAAAGGACAGTTCTACAGATTATTAGATTTTTATCTTCTAAAGGACTTTTTCAGTAAAAGCTAGTTAGAGCGACCTTTGTATATCAAAACAGAACTGTAGATAGTTTCCATGTAACACTGGAAGTTTCATTAGTAACGTTCTTTTTCTTCAGCATAGATACATCTAAATAAATTTTTGCCTGTTTCTTTGGAATGTAAATTAAAGAAAAAAAAAAAAAAAGAAGTGCTGTATTTTACATAAACGTTACCTTGCCCTGATGGCAAGGTAACTCTTGCCATCTATGATCAAATGTTATCCTTTGATCAAATATGTACTAACACTTCATATTCAGATTCCCATGTCTCAGTTTTAAAACCCTACTGAAAGAGATTTATATCTTCAAAACAGCTTATTTTCTGGTGGACTGTTTATAAGGAAACAGTCAGAGACTGTCAAGAAGAGGCACACACAAAAATTATCCAAATATGCCATTCCCCAAAAGCAATGAAAGCTCAAACCAAGATGATCAACTTGGTTGATCACCCAGACATGCCTAGAAAAGTAGGTCCTGAAATGAAGAGAAGGATCTTAGCCTCACAACTCTGGAAATCACACTTTATTGATCCAGTTTTCAAATCTAATCCCACAACAGCCAAGAGATGTCTCTTTCTAAAACATAACCTCAGTTTGGCACTTCGTCCTCAAAGTCTGAAAGAAGTTTGATGCTAGCTCAGCTTTCACTCACAGCTGGCTTTTGGTTAAATTTGACACAGTACTGATGAAACACACATGATTCAAATCAGTCAGGTTCTGGGAGGAGGAGGGGTGTGCTCATTATTGAGGAGTACTGAAGGTTAATAATACCACTCTAAGGACATTATTGTCTAGAAGAAACTGTTTTCAAGTACTACAATAACCCTTAAGAGTCTGTCCTTACAGATATGATTCAGCGACTACATTTATAAGAAGCCTTTTAGTAGTATAAACCATCAATGGCAAAAGCTACAGAATAAAGATAGATCTGAACAAAAGAAAGAAAATAACAAGGTTGAAATAGAAAATTCTGAATCCTACCTGCATTTCAGCTTCAACAATTACAATAATAAACTTATATTATTACTATAATTATATAATAATTCAGATTTATTTATAATAATAAATCTGAAGATTAAGATATGACAATGAAACTAACAAAACTCAGTACTGAAGCATCAGTACCACTTGGATTTTCTTGGAAATCTTTAACCCCAAACAGTCATACAGTATGAGATTCAAGTCAAGGAACCCCAAGGTATAACAATCGTGTTCCATAAAGTCCTGTTTCATATTATCTGTTGAATAAAGCATTGTTCACTATTACAATACCTACCAGAGAGCACAACCTCAACAAGATCTCCCTCATGTATCTCTTCTGCTGATGTAATTCGTTGCAAAATATTATCAGAGTTCAGGTCATGGCGGAAAAGGAGAATTTTGTCATACATGCCAAAGAAACCACACTCTGGGAACTGCAATAGAAAGCAAACTTGAAATTAACACATACTGAACAATAATCCTATCCATAAATGCTCCTAGTAACAGCTACAGAACTTGAGATCATTAAGTGTTCCATGAAAACAAAACTGATCTGCTTATTTTTGAGGAACTGAAACATTTTCTGCACTGAAATACAGCATAAAGAAAACAAACACACAAAGACTGAAAAATACCCCACACCAAAACCTGTAAAACCCATCAATACCAACTTCTTCTGCTTTCCCTCCCAACCAAAAGTGACACTTGTTTTCAAACCTGAAAAGAAAAAATCTTAGCTTCTGTTTCTTTGGGTTTTCAATCTCTCAGACCTGCATAATCATTCTGGCATGTGAAAGCCAATGCAGATCTAACTCACACACCAGCATCTGTAAGGTTTATTTCAGACACTCTGGTCAGGCAGGTATTCTGCTTGAGACATTCCACCAGCACCTGCCACACTACTCTTGAGAGATAAGACAAATGAGGCTCCATGTCGGTGCTCTACAACAGTTCACATCACAGATGCAAGAAAAGGAAAACTCGATTCCATGCACAGACAGAAGATAATACTTCAAATCCACGTAGGGAATAGATAAGCTAAGCAACACACCATTTCCCTGTAACTTCACTGAGAATAGGTTTCTCAGACTGCATTTTTCCCACTCTTCAAAATATTGTCAAGCGTGAGTAAAGCTTCATAAAATGTAAACTTTAAGACAAACAGTTCATAGAGGAAAAAAAGAGCAGGAACAGACTCTCAGAGGAATGAGTAGGAATCAACCAGCTCCTTTGGCCTTCTTGCTTAAAAAAAAAAGCTCATGGTGGGAACACACACAGGAAGACTATTGGGAAAAATATGGAAAAGCACACCTCAAATGTTCATTTAATTAGGAAACAAACTACACTTTGGTAATTAAGATCTTAGACAGTCGATAAGTAGCAGGGTCTAAACTGCATGAAGCTTGTGGTGTATAATTTGTCCTTAACCAAAGTAGTCAAAGACTTGTTTCTACCAAATCAAAGACATAATGAAGGTATCAGTCACACCCATTGTTTTCACACTCCCTTCCCATTCAGAGAGAAAATAATTTCCTCTTTCCGGCAGCAGTTTTATCCAAAATACTAAGTTGTCCTTCTGTGTTTTGGTGTGCACACCCTACACATTCACATTACACATAATGCTGAAGAATCCCCATGCTCTGGAAAGCATAAAATCTGCATGGACAGTCACGAAGAGAGGCAGAACTTGTGCAATTTAAGCCATGCAAAAAGAAAAGACAGACCTGATGAAATTATACTGACACCAGTAGATATTTTATCCAGAGCAGAAAGGAACTGATTCACTGGGCTGATGCCAAAGCAGCAGGCTGCTTCATCTGTCTCCCAGATCATTCTTCGGTTCACTATTTAAAACTGACACTCTCACATACTCTGTACGGTAGCCATGACAGTACAGATATGACAGTAGCACTATATTCCCCTAAATCATACGTTTTTTAAACCTTTATACAGTAAAATCCTATTGCTTAAAATTCCTTAGGTCACTTGGAATTACCTGTAAGAACTCCTCTCTTACTATACTATGTTTGAGTATACTCACCCATTCTATCAAGTTTACAGAACCACTTACAAACCACAGATTTTAAGGAACCTCTAAGATATTTCACAGGTTTAAGTCTCTCTCATTGGATAAGATGCATCTTTGTTTCGCTTTTTTCCAGTCTCTAGAGACCGTAAACCTATCATGCAGATGCTAGAACATCCCTACACATAATCCCCCATCCCAGTAACCAGAGGTCACATAATCACATACCAAGAAGCACTTCCTTTAAATGCCATGACCATACGTATTTTGCACGCGCATTTATCCATTCTAATGTAAAACTCTTGGACTTATTAAAATGTCTTAAATATACCATTAATTTTGGCGACTAAAAAGCATTAGCTAATACACAAAACTTACGGACAGATGCTCAAATCCTTTTTGTGATAACAAGTGTAATAATATAAAATATGAGATATTACATTCCTTAGAAAGCAGCATCAACATTAACTCCAAAGTTTGTAAATAACAATAATGCCTATAATTAAGATTGGTTTTCCAGAGAAAGGCTAAATGAATCATTACAGAATAAAAGTATTGTTAAAAAAAAAAAAAGGGCAAAATCATCTATTATAGACTATTAGAACTGCTGGCATCAACACCCTCCTTTGGTTCCACATTAATTAAATTGACCTTTTAAGCTGTGTACCATGAATGCTGCAGTGTACCGTACTGTAGTGACATGTTTTACCGCCCTCTTCTCTCACAAGAAGTATACATACGCATGGATGAAATGACTGTGAAAGATTGTCTGGTTTTGTAACTGTAATGTAATGGTTAACCTAAAAGATTGTTCTCGTCAGAACAATTGTCTGGTCATGCCCTGTGCCTGATCAGCACCATCTGTCCTATCTTTTCATTAAATTCCATTTCTAAGTACTTTCCTGAAGGACGGGTTCTCATTCTGAGCACATGTCTGTGTATGGGGGGTGTGCGGGTGTGTCTGAGTGCCAGCAACTGGAGACAAACCACAGGACCCACATGGTGTCAATGGTGCCAGCAACTGGAGAGACTAGAGTGAGTAAAATCAAGAGCTTGAATATCCAGGCGCCAACTGGATGTTCAATCAAGGCGCAACTATAAAGATCAAGATCAAGCAGCATCTACTGGGCCTGAGAATACCTGAGCCCAGCTGCTTGGGGCATCCACTTTTCTGGTGGTGGTGTTTTCATGTTCAGGGTTTTGTGTGTGTGTCTTCCCACTAACCAACCTTCATCCTGAACTACCAGAGGAAGGTATAGTATGAGACCGTTGGTGCTGTCTGTGTTAATGCGAGTGTTGTGTGCCTGTGTTGACCTTTGCGTCCACATGCATGTGTTGCACACCTGTATCCAAGTTGTACACAGGTACCCAAGTGCCTGTGCCTGCTGGGAATACATGGTCAGCCTTGCTGCTGGCTGGGCCGGGGCACAGAGCTGTTGCAGCTTCGTCTCTGCCAGGAGGCTGTTGGGTTCAGTCATCTCAAACTAAACTTTTCAAGTTTGATGAACAAGTCCCACCCTTCCACGCACGCTTCACCTCAAGATTCCCCTGTGATTAAAGCACAGACCCCGACAGAAAGATGCTTGTCTGGCCACTCCTTTCCACACACGTCAGCTCAGACTCTGCTCTGCCGCCACTGGAGTCCTGTGCACCAGGCACTGGAAGCACTGGCTGGCTGCCCTCCACACGGCCAGCCCTGATGAGCTGCAGGTGGCCCGTCACAGCCCATGTCTAAGGCACTTGGCCAGGCTTCCATGGGGGAGCTGTGCAGGCAGCTTGGCTCCTCACACACTGCAGCGCCCTGCTCGCTCTTCCGCTCCCCAGCACATTTGGGAATACAGCATTCCTTGCTAGCACCTTAGCCAGAAGGCTATGTGTGGACTGCTGGCCAACAATAACCTCATCGATTAACAAGGGGTTTATGTCAAGTGGTATCTTTTAACAGAATTTTTACACAAAGCTTAAACTATGTTCAAGTTCTACACTATCAAATTTTTCTCTCTTGTACTGCAGCAAAGTACAGCTTTTATAGTCTTCCTTATGCTCAATTACATGAAGCTGTTAAGGAAGAATACTATCCAGTTCCTTTCAAGTGTTAAGAGCTCATAACGTAAACCTGAAAACAAAACTCAGAGCAGAAATTTTTGAAGCCTGTTTCATCTTACGGGATTATACAGCCATTACTTTCCTGCATAAAAACCCAAAGTATGTGCACAGTGACTCAGAACATATAAATGGCTAATCCCAGTATTACCATATTTCCTAAAAGCAAAACGGAGACTGTTCCCAGTGTTAACAGTTCCAAAAGAGCATCTAACTACAGGAAATGACTTGCAGGAAGTCTACTTATGTAACAGACCGTGCCAAAACGAATCTCTGGTACACCAGTATTATCAACTTAGGTAAAGAATGTAGGCAACCCCTTGCACTTGCAAAAGTAACACTACTAGAGTATTACTGCAGTTACACAGATGAAAACCAATTGGTGTTACCTAGACTGCTTATACTGTAAGTATTACAGCTTTAATGGATATAATTACAGTTTTAATGGATAGTGCATTACACCGTTCTTTTTACCCAGAAGAACTCAATATACAGCGGCCAGTATTGCTGGAGCAAAATTCAACTGAGGCTTCTTTCTATCTTGGCAGAAACTGCAAAATCCCTCTACTTTAAGTTCCAGGACTTACTTTACAAAGTTCTGGACCAGTCGCCAAAAACTCACACTAGGGAAAAGCGTAGGAGGATATTGTTTCAAGGTCCAATATCTCATGACCCGTCCTAACTCAAAACAAATGCTTCAAACCACCGAAAGCTAATTCCAAAGTCTAATGGTGCAAAACACCCTTTACCATGGAAAGTATCTTTGTTCACTGAAATCACTCCAATCTATTACCCTGCATCCCTACCCAGCTATTCACTCCCACTCTTTAGAATAATGCGCCAAATCACATTATCACACAGAGAATTAGCTTCAAACACATTACATGAGATCTTTCCCTCACCAGATGCCTCAGTAAAGACATACTTGGACTACTGCTTGGCTAGTTTTTTTCCAGCATACAAACCTAACACCCTGCTGGAAATCCTAACCTGCCCAACACATACCAGCTCCATGCCCCTAGTACTCCCAAGCTCCCACCTTCTCCCAGGCATGTTTGCTTTTCACGCCTCAACTCTCCATTACTCTGCTGGCTTACTTAGCCTGTAAGAAGAAAGCAGATGAAAAACCAAGAAGACAGACCAACAAAAGGAAAAATAGATTTGAGCACAGGTGATGAACACAAAACACAATTTTTGACACATTCAAAAGTACAGTGAACTACAAGCTTAACCTAGAGAAAAACCCCGAAAGATAGCTGCACTACTGTTACCTATTAATTACACCAAAATAAGCTGCTACTGCAAGAGTTGTAGAGATCTATTTGTAACATGGCCAGACTGTAACATGAACTTTGTAATATGACTCTCCTCTCAGTACTTTATTAGTAAAACATCTGCTAACACTTGAGAAATCATATGAAGCTTCAAGTCAATACCTCTGCCACAATTCTGTTAGACAGCCGTTACGATGACAGTGCCCAAAACTTTGGAAGAGAGCTCATACTCATTTCACACGTTTTGGTCTTTTCACAACGTGACACCTTAAAGTACTTTAAAATAAATTTGTCCCCCTTCAACCTAGCTATCCAAACTACTTCAATTCAGCCATATTAAAACTTGAGTTCTCAGGCATACGAATAATACAGTTAACTGCCACTTGGTTAGAAAATTCTACAGATGTATTTGCACGTTCTTCACGTCAGGCTTTTTTTCCCTGATTATCAAAGCGAAATATTTGATCACATCTCATCTTCCTTCCCCCTCTGTCCCACTGTATTCAGTTTTTAAGGGAAACTGTATGGTTTGTCAAATAATCCAAGGATCTCAGTCATATTCTAACTATAGAAAATGAAATCCCACCTTCTCTAATTAAAATAATAGGGCAGGACTATCAAAAAGTGCACACATACCAGTAGGATCACATTCAATTCAGATTATTCGAATTCTTGACCAGGGAATACAACGTATCAGGACTACACTTGCAAAAATGACAAACATATGAAACTATGGAAACAGTAGAAAGACGCACAAGCAGGTATAATATGCAAAATTTAACCCCTTTTAAACGCAGCTATACTTAAGTGATTGTGTTCTGAACACCTTACAGTTCAGAATCATAAAGGAATAAATATGAATGTGTACATGTTCAGTATCCATGTAAGTGACTATTGACAGATTAAGGCCTGAATTCAGGCAAATCAAAACAGCATAATGTGGGGGGAAACACCCAGGGAATTAAGACTACTAAGAAAGCATAAGTACTGTTGAGAGAGAAGAAAGTATTTAAGGTAAAAAATTACACCCTAAAGACATTTATGCCTACAGAAAGACACACAATCCAAAAAAACCCAACATGTTAAAAACAGCCCAAAAATAAGATGGAAGAACAGAGAAGCACAAATCAAGCCACTAATTAAGCAGAAATTTTACAATTATAAATTTGGTGTTGACAGCAAATTATATGTGCAGTTGACAGTGATCATATTAGGATGAAGCAAAACCAACAAAAATATTACTGCTAGTAAAAGCAAAGACACCAAACACACTGAAGTTACCAGAAACCAGATGAAATCAAGAGCTGCTAGATAAGGGTTTCAAGCCTGCACATAAGCAACACAATTTTGAGACCACTTTGAAGAAAGAAATTAAAAACCAACATACAACATCTGGAAGAGTTCAGCAATGGCAGAATTGTAAGAACTGTTGGTGAAGAAGGTTTAAGAGCAAACCTGAAACTGGTGGGCCACAGAAGGAACAATATCTGTTGGAAGTGAACTAAACAAGACACAAAATAGACTACAAAATACTATGGTGGATCAAGTTTGATGAGAAAAAAAGATAATCAGAGAGGAAACAAGTGCATCAAAAAAGAATGAAAACTAGATATATATAAGTGCAGAGAAAAAAGAGGAAGAGAGTGAGAAAATAATATTGGTCTGTCTTTTTTTTTTTCTTTAAATTTAAGACATATGAGAGGACTACGTTATGAAAATACAGAAGAAAAATCTGAGAAAGGCTTATTAATCAGCAAGACTTAAGAAATACCGCTTTGACTTTGCTAAGCGGTGATCACTTGGGTGAGTTCAGTGAAGTATTACAAGGAAAATGAATTTAGGAGATTAAGAAACAGACTGAATGGGTAAACAGCATGCCAGTACTCAAGTCAAAGAGAAGACAACAGTTAGAAAGGATTGCAAGAATTTCATGCAAGCATCCTAAGGTAGGAGAGCAAAATGCAGAAAAGCACTGGAGCAAAAGCATGTAAAGAAGGATGCCAAGTATGACTGAAAACGAAAAGGATGAAGGACAGGTTTGTAGATGAAAAAGGCAGATAAGGGTAGTTTCAGAGTAATGAAAGCAAAGTTTTAGAAAAAAGTTACAGTAAATCTTGCAGGTACTGATACTATACAAGTAATATCACTGAGTTTTTCACTGTAAGTTGAAATGCAATGAAAAAGTTTTTCATTTATAACTATTAGTTTAGCTAGAACAAAATAAATAAGCTAGGGTAAAGCATTTACAGCACCCTGCACTACGTAATTCTCAGTCTGCAGGCAGTGGAGCATCACCACATGAGTATCTAGTTTTAAGCCAGTAAACCCTTTGTTCTACTTCATGTTCTCTCATGTGAGGAATGAAGAAACAGCATTTAAACATGAAACAGGATTACAAACTTGCCTCTGAAATACCTGATCATTGTGCAAGGACACACACTGCCTGCAACTTATGCTACACATTTTTCTTCTTCTAAACACACTCCCTCTATTACAGCAGCAGTCATTTCTGTTCATGCCTTAGTTCATCTTCAGACTCCCCCTGAGAACTGTATGTCTGGTACTTTAGTATACAGCAATCTAGATAAGGAATGAACAGAGAAGACAGATGCTTCAGAAGATTCATAGTTATAGTCTCAATCTAAAACTTGTGTTTCCTGAGGACTTCTACTAAGCATTCCAACATACAATGCCCCCAACATAGTTCCTCAAATTTAAATTTAAACATGAAAAAAGCTTTTGCTCCTCTACTGACATTTAGAAGGTTTTAGCAGAGCTAAAAGACATGTCAAATATTTGCTTTACTGATCTTGCTCTCCTTGCAGACACATGCCTCTTCAGTTTCAGTTCTTCTGATGCTACTTTTATTACTCTTCTGCAAAATCTGAACAAACTACAAGCAACAGCAGTGTCTGAATCAGGAAGCACAAATGATCATCAACAGTACAGCAAGACTACAAATAGAGAAAGAACTGTGAAAACACATTAGGTAAACACAGTACTTATTTATTATATGGTAGTCATTTATTACACAGTACTAAACTGCTCTCCAACACAGGTTTCTGCTAGATTGTTTTCCTCCCAGCTGATTAATTACCCCGGGGGGGGGAAGGGTACATATAAAGTTATTTTTCTGGAAAAAAGAAATTCAGACAGGACTTATTGCTGCTGTCAAATAGAGGGTGGAGGGAGGATACTGCCATTTGTGCACTGGCTGCAAAACTACTTATGAAAGATGAATCCACCACACATAAAGTTGTTTTCTGATCAGTTTGCTGCCTGCAAACATGTTCTCACTGAGCAGTAATTTACTGGTAGCATCAGTTGCAGGAGAGTATACACCAAATCAAAGCCAGACAAAAGAGGAAAACTGATCCTGAAATCTTCATCCATTTTTCTGTACATTAAGGCTCAGCATATAAGGTGCTGCTTGAGCTATAACAAGAACTGAAGTTAAACTTTTAGCTGAGCCTGCCAGAAGAACAAAAAGGAAAAAGAAAAATAAGCATGAATGTTTTCATCTTTCTTTAAGACAGAAGACAGGAAATATGCAGATGCAAAGAGAAGCTGATGCAGAAAGAAAAAGCAGTCCCTAAAATGGCTGCAAAACAGTGCACCTAACATGCATGGTACAGAGAAAAAAAATTAAAAAATTGACCCCAAAAACTTGTCTTTTCTGAAACTAACATGCTGAACTACATTTTGGTAGCCCACAAAGTTATTATGAAATCAGCTTGCTTGCCAGCTAGTTTGTAAAATAAAGATGCAGTAAGATCTGAGGTGGGGGAAAAAATACACAAGCATATGCAAATGAGAGGTCACATAATGTTTGCATTTATGCTCTTTCAAGCCATAATGTAAAAACGAATCATCTAATAAAACTGATCAATCATAAGCAGCAATCACAACAATGAAAGACATGCAGAAAACAATTCCCTACAAAATAAACTATCTTCCACTCTCTCCCTCCCATCCACTCCTGGTCCTGAGGGAAAAGAGTAATTATGTCTTAATTTGGTTACAAAATAACGTTAACTACTTTTCAGGTTGCTTAGTAAGGTCTAAAATACCCAACCTAACAAAAGATAAAACTTGGATGCAAAAACCGCAAGATCAATGTTATTTCCTTCCTAAGGAGTCAGAACCTGCAACAGCTCAACAAAGATACATCTGAAAAGCATGCTAACAAGCTTTTTATTTCTTGATCAACTCTTAGTAGAAACTATACCAATAACAGTCCTCTCATGAAAGAGTAATGCATGTATTCCTTATATAGAAAAACAATACAGCATTAACTGTTTGGTGGAGGTTTTAATTATTAACTAGAAACAAAAAGAAAAGCTAGGATCTTGCAGTGCGCTTCTGTAGCCACAACTGGACCTTTCATTATAGCTGGCCGTAGGGTTCCAAGAAATACCCCTTAATAATAGTAAGTAAAAATCTAAGATAGCAGTGACAATCACTGAAAGGAAAAAACATATTCTTCATATTGTGAAAACTAATTCTTGCAAAAAATTCACTACTACATCTTTTACTAGCTATCAGAAGCAAGAAAGTAACAGGAAGGTCTTCCCCTTTTACATTAAAAGCTCTATCCTGGAACTTACAAAATGTCTGTGCATAACTGCAAGCATCTACCATGGATCTTTTGTCCTGTACCAAACTTCTTGGCATATTCCAATCACACAGTTATTACTAAGCAGTCAACTGTTGCCTTCAGCAGAACATGGCAGTGTTATACCATACCTTCTGGTAAACTATAGAGCACACAAGGTCTTTAACAGCAGAGAGGGACAGGTCCTGAGCTTCAATGGTGACAGTCTCCCGAGTGAGACCAATCTGCAGAAGGAAGGAGACCCCATGCATAGAGCCTCGGGAGTTGGTGAGGCTCTGGGTACTGAAACTGCCATTGGAGAGTCGACTGGAGAGCCCCGACTGGGGACTTGAAGACAAAGATGGGGTTTGTGGTGCAGCAGCATGACACGTTGATGGGGAAAACTTCTGTAAGGATGGGGGAGAAGAGTCGTTTGCTGACATCTGACTTGCTTTACTCTGCCGAGATCTCCCTAGTAGCCAAATTCTAAGAAAAATATGTTGTCAGTTCTTGGTTTGAAATGAAAATAAGGACAATGTAATTTTCCCTTTCTTAGTTCAGCAAGACACCACTGACCAGTAAAACTTAATTTTCTCTTTCATTCTGTGAAAGCCAAAGCATAAAATAATTTCAGCTGCAAGTTACATTAAATTAAAGGTTATCTTTTTGCAGTTACAATCAGCTGATCAAAAGCAGATTGTCTGTCCTTTAGCACCACATCCAGACAACACAGGCTTACATAAAGGCCTCGCAGAAGTACATCAGCTCTGCTGCTTTATATTTGTCCTTCATTTTTATGTATTTTCAAAAAAAAAGCTGGAAACACAGATGGAAATAAATGTTGGCAACTCATTAAAAATATTCTTGTTCACCTAATTCCACAGATCACATCTTAAATGCAGACTCATCTTCATGCAGACAGCCTTTCAAAACAAAATAAAGAAAAAAGTGCAACAACAGAAGTCCATGTATGTGATGAAGCTACTCCTCCTTCAGAAAGTCTTCTCTGACTTCACAGGACACAGTTAACTTGGAGATCCATGAAGGTATCCGATTTCATTTTTATAAAATACTTTAGCTCATGAAACGCAGAAGCAGAATGTTGGAAGACACAATCACACATTCAATGTAATCTCTAGCTTCACCCAGGTAATCTCCAGCATTTTAAAACGTTGTGTTCTGCCTGTAGGGGAAAAGACAAAGCTATCATTTCACATGAAATGCATAAAATTGTACAGCAATGTCATAACCACTCTACTTGGAGTCAGCGGGATCACCAATTCCTTGTACTCAAGTATGTTATGTTAGTAACAGTTTGCACCTGTAACTTGAACTTCAATTCTTTCCCACTGTATGATACACAAGCCATGTCAGACTAACACTGCCAACATGTTACCTCATCTTTTAATTAGCAGTGATTTAGCAGCACAAAGCATTTCACAGTTAAAAGGGAAAAAAAAAGGGGAAGGGAGTAGACTACAGCTGTAGGTGAATACTGAGAAGCTGGTGGGAAGGGAGAGCAATTTATTAAATGCATTGAAATGTCCAAAAATTGTAGTATCAAGACAACTGAAGAACATATGGACAAACTCTAACTGCAGGAAGATATGCGTAGCATACAACTGAGCACTGGTTCTGAAGAGGCAGGGAGGGGGAGAGAGGAAATAATTTAATGCTCAGATATCTGATTAAGAGAGTAAATCTGCCTACAACCTTTTAAAACAAATCATTTCATAAGTATGGGTTCAAAATACTTTTCGCAAGATGCTGTGCTACTTGATGCCGTGCTACCTGATTTTGAGCTTTGCATGAGTAACTGAAATGCTTGAAAAGAATAATTTTTAGATTCCTCATGTAAGTTCTGCATAGAAAAAGCTACCCATGAAAGCCAAAGCAGTTCAAAGCTGTAGATACTATGTATCACTAACAGGCTTTAAAGGAGCATAGAACCATAAATAATAAGTCATCAATAAATCAATAAGCTCACATAGTTTTTCCTTCTCTTACATGAAAATAAATAAATAAAATCTCAGAAAGAGTACTACTAAAATTAAGTGAAATTTTAGCAAAGAAATACCACAGTTTATCACACAGTATAAACCGTCCTTACTAGAAATAAAGCTGGTAACTGGTAAAACAGTCCATTTAATAAATTACGCACTCCTGCTACTGACCAATGCAATAACTCAAAACCACACTACCACTGCATTCTAAAAGTAGCTGAGGAAAGGGAGATACACAAACTGCAGTACTGGAAGGAAAATAAGCTCCTGGTTCTCTGATAAAAATTCCTACCAGGGACTCCAGAAGTGAGACAAATTGACACCTTCTGGATTTTAAGCACATGTATCCAAACGGTTGTCTTCAAATACTGAAGAGTTGACGGACATTTACCAAGGACAAATTCTGCCTCAAAGAACACACTAAACACCATATAGATGAATGTCATAAATAGGAAGAGTAAGGACAGCAACATTTAAGCACCTTTCTCAAGAGAACAGCTTCACAGTGCCTTCTGCTGTGCTTGAAGATGACTTATTTTTGCATTCCACATACTGCTCTTCTCTCCCTCACTTCTCACAGATACCAGAGACAGCAAACACAAACCCTTAGGCATCTGAATTAAAAAAAAAAGTAACACCTAACTGACATAAAAGAAAATGGAAAAGCTATATAATGAGAAAGAATTAATGGGTATACTAAGTAAGTTTAATTTAGCCAGAGAAAACATGCTGTGAAAGCTCACCTACAGCTGCCTAATGAGAATGCTAATTATATTTACCAAAAGCGTGATGCATTTGCATTTACAAAGCCTTTTCATACCAAGAGTATTTGCATATAAGACTCTTATGCAGGTTATTTTTACTACGTGGTAGGAAAGAATGGATCTTTCTAAGAAAGGAAAACCATAGAAACTGCTCACTTTGTACTCAGGACAAACTTATTCTGAACATCAAATAGTGAAGTTTATATTCAATTTTAAGACTCTGTACTCAGATACATATACATATATAATCCCTACACCTGGAAACGCAGAGGCACACGGGCTAGGAAGGGAGCCCACCTGACCCTCGCCCTGCCGCACAGCTCGCAGCTATGCTTTCCAGGCTGCTCTCGCCGCAGAAGTGCTAACCCTCCCCTTCCTTTTGGGGCTGCTCCCAAACCAAGCAGCATTCAGGCAGCTTCTCCAACATCTGGCACTTCACTCGCCCTTCTTTCCCCGCGCTACACGAGGCACGGCCTCCGAGCCGCGCTCCCAGCGGCTCCTCTCGCCCTATTACCCTCCCGAGAGCTCGCCGCTTCCCCGGTTCCCGCCGGATCCCGGGCCCGCCCGCAGGTGCCAGGCTGGGTCTGCGGGCGGCCTCCCCGCCAGCACGGCGCGGGCAGCACCGATGGAGGAACTGCTGGGACGCGTCCTGCCCGCCGCGAGTCACGCAGCCCCGTCCCGTCCCTCCCAGGTTTAAATCCCCGCTGGGCGGCCCGCCCCGCCGGCACAGCTCCCCGCGGCGCCGCTCTCCGGAGATGATGTGGCCTCGGCCCGTCACCCCCACCCCGGAGCACCCCCGGGACAGGGGCGGAGTTGCCGCCGCGACGGCGCTTCTCCCCCGCGGGGGACGGTGGTGGCGGCGGCGGGTCTTCCCTCACAGCCCCCGGGGTAGGGCCCTCGCCGGGGTCGGCGGCGCCGCCGCTCCCGCCGCTGCAGGAACTTTCCAAGCCCGCCTCCGCCCTTCCCCGGCGAGGGGGGCCCGGCCCCCGCTCCCCCCGGCACCGCGCG
>JAOEHY010032115.1:44140-56964 GCA_025447955.1 Psilopsiagon aurifrons
CAAAAAAACCCAAAACCAGGAAGGAAAAAACCCACACGCAACAAAATGACAAATAGCCACTCTATTCTGACCAGCTTAAGAACCCTTTGGCTTTGTCTTGTTCACTTCTTTAAACTAGCCTATGCACACGCTTAGAACAGACTGAGAGTGTCAGAGATTCACAGAGGGGTCCACTTGCAAAGTAGGGAGCAGAATGCTTGCTGGAGGCCTCAACACAGTTCAGACACTAATGCCAAAAGAGGGAGCCTTCAAGAGAAAGCAATCAAAATGCCATAAAACAAGAGACAGATCCAGAACTAAGGATCTGGGAGTGGAAGAACGACATTACCAAGACTAAGTTTTACTTAATTTTAGGAAACTTTTTTAGACATGTGGGCACATGCTGCCTCCTCTCATATCCCTAGAGGGGCACTCATCCCATTCATCTTATGTCATCCTCTGGAGAGGCTTCTGTTGCTGTCTGTAAAAGGAAGCTTCCGTAACTAAGCTGAGCTGTGGTCCAGGAGACAGAGCTGAAAGCAAGGAAAGGGAAGGGAAGGATAATGTTACAGAGAACTTCAGCCTTTGGGAATCCCACTCCTCCCCAGGGGCAATCTCAGCTACAAAGTTGCACCCTCCATTTCCTACCAGCTTTTGAGCCCATGGCTCCCTCGACTTCAATAACCTGAATCAGCTGAAGTCGAAATTAAGCCAGTTGTTTTGCTGGGGTAGTTCTCTGCTGCTTCATGGGCTTGACCAGCACCAGAACTGGTCTGTTGTAAGTAGCAAAAACAGACAGAAAAACATTCCTCTTTGAGCAGAGATGACACTGACTTGCTTGTCTCTCAGACCCCAGAAATCAGAGTTAGGCAGATGATGCTAGGCTAGGAATGACAGCAAGAGAGGAAACAGTGAGTCAAATCACTTGTGACAATATGCAGAAAGGAAGATCGGAACTCAAAAGCAAAGTGGGAAAACAAAGCCAACAAGAAAGGGAGAATGGGAGAGGAAAAACAGAAACAGTTGTCAAAATCTTGGCGTAGAAGCCAAGTCACATCATCCTTCTGCTATCAACAAATACTCAGAAAATGCAACAGTTGAGAATGTGCCCATCTCTTCCCAGCCCAGCACAAAGAAGAAATGTGAGCTTACCACCATGACTAACAGATAAGCTGACAGTTCAGGTGCAGAGGCTGAGCAGGTGAGATAACAGTTCTGCTCCCACTCACCAGCATGCTTCTACAGGGAGCTTCTCCTCCTTCCTCTCTTGAAATCTAGAGTCACCTACAGATGACCTGGATGTTCACTGCACAATACCGAACTATCACCATTTCCCTCAACAACATCTCTGTCCCCATTTAGTGCACAGGACAAGGCTGGTCAAAGGATCGATCAGGAAGCCTTAAAAAAGGATATGCCTGCAAAGACATTTGCCCAAGCCCCAAATCTCCCACATCCAAGACATCCTGTAGCCCTGACATTCTATAAGTTACTCAAGCAGATCACTTCACTTACCTGGATTCAGAGCAACTTCAGAATGGATCCAGGTTTGTAATTTAGTTTCAAACTGAACTGAGTTTGCAGAAAATGTCTGCTGATGTAGCAGTAAATCAGCATACTGCCCCTGAGCCAGAAGCTCACAAAACCTACTCCTTTAGATGCCTGTGCCATTTACTGCAGATACCAGAAGGTAAGTATTGCTGGTAAGCAGCCAGCAAACCATGTCTCACAGTGAAGCCAGCTGACAGCTACAGCAAAGACAAATTCCTCCTATCTCCCACAACACTGCTACACTACCACAAAAAAAACCCACCTCATTTGAGTTGATCTGTTGCTGTCTGCTCAGCTGCTCAGAAACCAAGCCTCTGAGCTAAACAAGAGTTTAAATGAATTTGAGGCAGCACTGCAACTACATGCCGCTGCCACTTTGGGCCAGCCCCAGCTCCCTCCGGACCCACACAGCGAGCCAAATTAGTTACAGAGAGAGCAGGTTAGTAGAATTACTTCTACCAACCCAAACCCACCCCCCTGCATCACCTTATCTCAGAGTCTGACAAACCTCTGTGCTAGAAAAGGGAAGGGCATGGAATATGTAAGCAACAGCATGGAGTCACTGCTGCTGCTGCAATGGGCTTAAGCTACCCTAGGACCTTCCTGAGGATTGGTACTGGAGCAACACCACAGCCTGGCTTCAGTCTGCTCTGCAGCATGTTTAGTGCTCACAACTGCAACTGAGATCCATAGGTGCTGTGTCAAACTATGGACACTTTAGTCAAAAAGAATTTGTTAATATCTGACACTATTGTGGAAAGCAACATAGAACATCCATGCATCAAAACTAAGACTTTAACCATAGCCAAGAAAAGTCTGAGACCACCCAATGAGCAAATGAAGAGCACTGACTAACCTTCCAGCTGAAACCTAAAATGCACATGCAGAGGGGGTCCAAAAAAGCTTTTTGGGTTTGGCATAACAGTATTCATAGAATCATAGAATAGTTAGGGTTGGAAAGGACCTTAAGATCATCTAATTCCAACCCCCCTGCCATGGCCAGGGACACCTCACACTAAACCATGCAACCCACGGCTCTGTCCAACCTGGCCTTGAACACCAGCAGGGATGGAGCATTCACAACTTCCTTGGGCTACCAATTCCAGTGCCACATCACCCTCACAGTAAGGAATTTCCTCCTCATATCCAATCTAAACTTCCCCTCTAAGTTTGAACCCATTACGCCTTGTCCTATCACTACAGTCTCTAATGAAGAGTCCCTCCCAAGCATCCTTATAGGCCCACTTCAGATATTGGAAGGCTGCTGTGAGGTCTCCACGCAGCCTTCTCTTCTCCAGGCTCAACAGCCCCAACTTCCTCATCCTATCTTCATACAGGAGGTGCTCCAGTCCCCTGATCATCCTCATGGCCCTCCTCTAGACTTGTTCCAACAGTCTTTGGTGAAAGCCTAAATGGATTTGAGGAATACATGGCGCGCAGAAGTTAGTCTATAGTTGTTCTGGTCTTGAAATGCTGCTACAATACAAAAGTAACCCACTTACCTACTTTTAAGCTAAACTAATAAAAAAAGCAATTTATTTACGTATATGCAAAATCACTCCAAATTGTACACTCTTGAGAGTGACAATTAGAAAAAAACAGACTGCAGCATTTTAAGTTACAATATTCTCTCATTTCTGTATCAAAGAGTAATCCCCTTAGATTTTTGGATTGCTCTAAAAGGCACATCTACATTTTCTTCTGCATTTGCTGACAACAGCTATAAATAAAATAAAAATCATTCACTTAATTGTGTGTGATATACAGACTGAGATACTTCTAGCAAGCAATATCAACAAAGAATAAAGAGATAAGCCATTTCAACAAACAAGTACGGGCAGGAAAGAAATCAGCTAGTTGACAGATATCTCCAAAACTGCAGAGCACTCCAAGCCAGCTCATTAACTTAGGCCATAAATAATACCTAGATGCAGTCAATTTAACTATCAGCAGTTTACAATATCAAAGTCAGCTAATTACAACAACTTTGTATCTTAACAATGAAGAATTGCTCTTTCAGTTTCACTGCCAACTACAGAAAATACTTTAGCTGCATTTATCCATGAAAGCAATCTTTTGCAAAATGCTCATGTGACACCAGGATGAAGAACCAGCCTTAGGCAAAGGGTGTGAAAATGCATTTATTTGCAATTTACTTTACACTGCTCACAAGCCTGTGGGGTGGATGGATGGATTTAAATGGCCTATTTGAATAAACATTAAATGAGTGTAGATTAACATCCTGTTCCATATTTGTAATTCAAGAGTTTCTTAAGTACTCAATCTTTGGGAATAAAAAAATTGGGAGATTATCCTATCTCCTTACACTTAAATGCTTTAACATACATAATAACAAATAATTTGATCAAGTGATAAAAAATAATGACCTACGTCATTATTTCTGTACTGAGGCTGCCTTCAGACAAAGCACAGTAATCGGTTTACGTGTACACTTTAAGGTAATTTTACTAATAAATATATAAAAGATGCAAGAAAATGTTTGGACATGTTTTGCACAGAAACCCTGTTAATTTTTACAAATAGGAAGAAGTATTTGTGCCTGCTGATTTAAAACTAACTGCTTCCAGGCACCTTCTGCTAACAGATTTTAGAATCACGAACTGCCTTTTTCTTAACCTCATTTTTATTCATTAATGAAGTGAACAAGTGGGGGTCTGTGGGGCATGATAAATTCCACCCCCTCTCTCAGTCTCTTTGTTTTGTACTGACTGAATGAACTCAAAGCATTTGAAGAATAGACTGATCCAGATGAACAGTAAGTAAAAGTCTATTTATTTTAGATTGGGTTGGCACTGCCAAAAGAGGAGGGTCTAGTTCCTTCCCTTCTGCGCTATGCCCTTTGTGCCACAATCACTCAACTGATCCACTCTGATCTAGTTCAGGGGGTCAGTTACACTGAAATTAAAGAAATCTACCCCACCAGAAACTGTCAGGGAAGCAATGAACAGTTAATTGGAAACACGAAAGTTCATCAGAAAACAAAGCAAGGGGTGTTTCTGCTCATATTTCATTAGAAACTAACATGAAACACAAACTCATCTAGATGAAATAAAAGTAATACTGGGGCAGTACATACTTGCTGCCGGAGTTACAAGGAAAGTCAACTGAATTGGTGGATGCTTGCCTAGGGGTGTTTCCATTGCAGCTTACACTAAACTAAATCCATGCACTGCCACAGCCTATATATAAATATCACTCAGCACTAGCAAGAGAAGATCTTTGAAGATGTCCTTCATGAACAGGAAGTACACCAGCTAGTAATGGCACATATCTGTTGTTTGGTTCCCCTCCCTATTTTCTCACAGAACCACAGATTGGTTTGGGTTGGAAAAGCCCTTAAAGTTCATTCCAATCCCCAACCACGGGCAGAAACACCTTCCACTAGACCATGTTGCTCCAAGCCGCATCCAACTTGGCTCTGAACACTGCCAGGGATGGGGCAGGCACAGCTTCACTGGGCAACCTGTGCCAGTGCCTCACTACCCTCACAGTAAATGATTTTTCCTTAATATTTAATCTAAATCTACCTTCTTCCACTTTAGAGCCATTCCCTCTTGTCCTGTCACTACATGTCCTTGTAAAAAGACGCTCTCCAGATTTCTTGTAGACCCCTTTAGGTACTGGAAGCTGCTCTATGGTCTCCCTGGAGTCTCCTCTTTGCCACACGGAACAACACCAGCTCTCTCAGCCTGCCTTCAAAAGGCAGTTTTACTACCACACTCAACCTTTTATAGGGCTGGTGAAGCAAGAAGCATTGAGGAATGGTACTGGAGCAGGGGCTTGGCTCAGTTTTTAATGTTTCGTTTCTAAATTGGACTCAAAACCAACTCCTATTTAATAGTTTCTAAATACTCCATTCAAAGAAGTGCAGTCAACTGGATGATGAAATAGAAAAACACTCAACACTGTACAAAATACGCAACAGTCAACAACCAGAAGGCTTTTAATTCAGCTGAAATTTAAGGGGGAGAAGGAGCAGCCAGGTTTTCATATGCTAAATATGAGCTCTAGTCCCAGCCCATTCAGGAAGCACCGGGTACTCTGAGATCACCTTATCCCTTCCCCACTGGCCCCAAAGGCAAACACAGATTCTCCCTACTCCCCCAGCAAAGGTTGACAGGAGGGCAGAGCCACCTAAGGATGCATAGCAAGCAGGCTATCCTGCCCTTTGCTTTCCAGCCCGCGGTGCTCAGGCTCGTGTATTTGCGCTTGGCCCACAAGATGGCACTGACAGAAAAATCTTTGCTCCCTCTTTTTTCCTCCCTTCTCTCCCTGTCTCCTTCTGATACCGGGCTCACCACTGGCTCTAGACTGATTCAGAGAAGGACTGCCACCTACTGAAACATTCCATCATCTTTCCCACCGACCTGTCTCACTCCTCACCTGCCCTCAAGTTATACAACCAGCTAGATCCTGCTGGCTTCAACAGACAGGTAGGCAACGGACTGAAGGAACACAGCTGAAGACAGCTTATTTCCAGTAACCTCCTGAAGTTTTCACAGCACTACAGTGTTCTCTATTACCTGGAATTTTTCAGTATTTCCTGAAAGAGCTGGAAAAAGCCGCTGGCAGTGTCAAAAAAACATAATGACTCCCACACAGACAGACTCCAGCTCTCAGTAACACTAACAGGACCAGCCCAGCTTCTGATGAAACTTCCGAACACAGTTAACTACAGTGAAATAGACTGTTCAAGCTGGAACATGCGGGAGCTAGCAACATCTGGATATTCAGCTGAACACAGTGAGATAAGATTAACTCCCCTTAAGGAAAAATCACCATATTCTAATATTCCTTTTCCTTTCAATTAGAGGAAGTGTGCAAGGCATTTCTCTAATCAACACAATCTTGCAAAATCAAGCCTGTGAAACCCCCTCTCCACAGCAGAGTGCATATCACCTTTCCCACACATGCCAAGATATTTAAATGTAAGCAGAAATCAGGAACAGTTGCAAAGCTGAAATAATTTAGGAAACAAAGAGTCACAGAAAACCTAGATTTGATATTGCATCATTTTCATATAACTGAAGTGATTTACATTGACTTCTAAGTCCCCAGTAAAATCAAAAGGAGATTGTACTGAGACTATACTAAATAAAAGCAGCAGCACATTTTGCAGAGCTAGGCTCTCTTCTGTGTGGTCCTCACCTCAGGTAATCTTCAAAGCAACCATTCTGACAGAATTCCTCCTGTTGCTAGAGACATACAACATGGTCATTGTCACAAGAGGAGAAGGTTTTCAAAGTTCAGCTGCAAAGCATTGGCATCTCCTATACTGCAGGATGCACCTCAGCTACGAGGACCTTATTAGCCAAAACTCACGTTAAAAACATACAATCCTGTCATTATATCTGCAGGTTTATTTCAAGTTTACTTCACACAGAATACCACCCACCTACAACACACTCTATATAAAGGCTGATCTTTTGTTCTGCGGTCACACAAGCTTGGTAAATTTAGCTAAACCTGATAACAATGTAACTGTGTTCAGTATACACAAGGGAAGTTGTAGAGTGCAAACTTTATCTACATTTCTATTTTCAATATGTTTGACAGCCAAAAAAACTCTTACAGGTCTTCAGAACAATTCAAAAGAAGTATGCACGTGTGTGTATAGAGTCTGAGACTTCTGAAGTCCAACTTCACAAGTCACTCTTAAAAACCACAACAGCAACTAATGAGACCATAGCCATCCTCTGTGAAGGAAAAAGGCAGGCAGGCCTGGACATGCACACAGACAGGCCTTCTGAAACACACTTCACAACTCAGCACTCGCCTCTCAGCAGGTGCAACCCTGCCCTGATGCCTCTTCCTTTCCCTTTTCTCACCAGACAACCTACTGTACCTACTACTGCTCTCTTGCTGGGAAGTATGGAGCTGCTTACTTGCTCTCCCCCCAGGAGCTGCCTTCACACCTGGCATCCCCAGCACAGCTTGCTCCATGCTCAGGACTGATCACAATTCTCCTCTGCCACAGCTCTCACCCAGCAGATGAGCCCTTCCTCACTGTACTGCACACCAAAGAGCTGGAGGACAGGAGAAGGCTAAAGAAATTAGAGAGCAAGACCTCCTCTGACAAGTCAGGAGAACAGTGTTAAGTCAGCAAGCAGCCTCTTCTCCCTTTGTCTCCCTCAGGGACTCAGAAGCACTGCCCAAAAGTCTCCTCCCCTCCAGCCCTCCCTACCCACCCTTTTCTTCCAGTCTCTTTCCTAGTTTCATGCTTTCCCCTCACATGATTAACTCCTCTTCTAACAAAGACCAACTGAAACCTTTTTGTGGAAACAATTTGATATATTTGAGCATAAAAATACAATGCTGAAATCTTCTGTGCATTGTGGATTAATAGCACAATACATTTTAATTGCTGGATGAAGATTCATTTTACTCTCAATATCAAAACAAACGCCACAAACGAAGCAGTTACACAGAAGCCTCTCCCAAACCACAGAGCAACTCATTTACAAACTGTTCTGAACAGTTCTATACTAGTGCTGTGGTTTAACCATGCACCCACCTGCTCACTCCCCCCTAGTGGGATGGAGAAGAGAATTGGAAAAAATAAAAAGAAAGCTAAAACTCATGGCTTGAGATACACAGTTTACCAGGACAGAAAGGGAAGGGAAAATAATAGTAAGTACAAAATAAAAGAATACACAATGCAATTGCTCACCACCTGCTGACAGATGCTCATCCAGTCACCAAGCAGCAGGCCACCCCTCCCTGCCCAACTCCCCTCAGCTTTATTGTTCAGTGTGACACCATATGGTCTGGGATATCCCTCCAGTCAGTTGGCTTCAGTTCTCCCACAACCTCTTGTGCACCCCCAGCCTCCTCACTGGCAAGGGAGTATGAGAAGCTGAAAAGTCCTTGCTTAGGGCAACCACTGTTCAGCAGCAACTGAAGCATCAGTATGTTATCAACATTACTCTCATCCTAAATCCAAAAACTGTACCAGTTACTGGGGAAAAAATATCCCACATCCCAGCTGAAGCCAGGACACTACATAACATCCACAGCAAAATACAGCATGCCACCACAACCTGCCTTGTACATACTGACCTCCAAGACATGACCAAACCATCCTGGATGTATTTTGACATGCTACACACACCCTCACACATGACCCACAGAGCAAACACAAACAGATCTGCATCCATGGCAGACTCATCACACCAGACTGACTCTGTACATGCACACTCACTTACATCTTTGTGTTAAAAATATCACACCAGCACATAATACAAAAGAACTGACAGGAAGAAAAATATTTATGGCCCAATTCGAAATTTCTGAATTATTTTTTACTTTGGAAATATGTAATCTACCCCTTAAGTAGCCAAAAGAATACTAGCACTTTCTCCAACTCCCCTTAGTTACAGTATTCTGGACAAAAGCACACACCTGTAATCCACTTATTCGCTAGCTTTTTTTAAAATGTCTTTTAATATTCAATATCAGGGACTTCTGACTACATACCCCAGTAAGGAAACACATTCTTCCTGTTTAATGAAAGCTGCAGTCATTTCAGTTTAGAAGCAATAGCAAAATACCACACTACTGGGAATGTAACAGGCTTGGCAGAACTACATCATTAATTCTCCAGGGAAGAGAAGGGAGGTTTAAGTGAACAGGGAACAGCATGAGGATCCAAAATGCTACCACGCACATTTGGTTTTTAGACTATCTTTTACTGAATAAAACCTTAACAGCTTCTGATACTACCATTCTACCCCCTACAATACCATATGTTCTTGCCTCTCTTGCCTCCTCAGGTATCATGACACTATGCACAAGCGATATACGAGATGAGGAACTGGTCTGACCTTAAAAAGATACTGTTTTTCTACCATTCTATTTGTAAGACACACTTAAAGTGGTATTCAAAGACTTTTCCTCAGTGAGAATACAAAGAATTGGTGAACACATGAAACACGGTCACAGACCTAGACTACTGCTTCGCACATCCTAAGAATCCTTCACATCATGAAGAAGTAACATAAATAGTCAAGTAACACCATATTCCTATCTTAGCAAGGTTCCAAGTTGTGCTAACATGGCCTTCCAATCACACAAGTCAGGCTGCAGCCCTCCATTGTACATGATGGGCAAAACAAATGAAATAGAAAAGACCTGAGAACTAGCTGTATGCAACAATGGTTTTCAGAATCATCATAATAACACATAAAGAAAAAGGACAGAAACTGGGTCAAGGGGCAGTCATGTCTGGGAGGTCAGTATTACAAGACGAGTTGCAGTGACATAGGGCACTTTGCTGTAAATATAGTATGTTTAGGTTAGTTTTGCAAACAAGAAGAAATTGAGGGGGAGAGGAAGGAATACAGTAGACATATCTTTTATTAAAGATTAACTTGTACAATTTTTCCCATTTGAAAAAAATCTACAAGCAAGATCTCAGCCTCCAAATAAAACTTTCCAGTGTGTGGCCTGTAAGCAAAGAACGGTGACTTTATAGCATCAATATTGTGGAAAATGTTTCTGACAAAGAATCATGAAGGCATTCAGCAGCATACATTCTGGACTAGAAAGGCTTTATGCTGGAATAAAACCAAGAGGAAATCTAAAGAAAATATTGTTCACAACAAAATAAAGATGACAGTCTGAACAAGGGCTGAAAGGAGTGGGTGGGTGATTGAATTTCTGTATTATCATAAGGTGGGCCTAAAGCTCTTCAAAATCCTAATCATTCCTAATTCACAAACAGAAGTCAGCTGAGCCCATCCATGCTTGCAATAGAGCCCTACACCTTCCTGACACAAATATGTCTTTGAAAGCCAACTTGCAGAAGACCGTTCCAAGGCCAGAGTGGTGGTAGGATTGTAGCCATAACAATCTAAAGAAGTATGCTAAGCTCAAAGAGAAGGAGCACCACCAAATAGATGAACTGCTACAGTACGGGTGGGTATGAGGGAAGAAGACATTCAAAGTTTGCTCCCAAAAGATTAGCTGGTCTAATAGAATGACATTGGCACCCCTTACAAACTCTTACACAAGGCTAGCACTGTCTACACTTATAGACATTACTATATCTTGATTAAATTTCAAGAGCTATCAAACGTATTTCCCAAATTTGCATGCAGTGTTCTGAACCTCAAGGGCAAATCCTTCTTCTACAAGAGATTTAATAATAAACATACACAGGATCTTCTTAGACTGCCACGTTTGCTTTATTTCTTTTTTGGTTAGTTTACTGTAGAAATAAAATCCTGGCTTTGGCATTGCTGCCTCTGTAATAAAATGACAAGCCTGAATCCCAGAGTCAAGGAGATCTCTTGGCAAGTACAGAAAAGATTCTCAGATCTGTGGCTTGTCTATCGTTTTCTATTAGCCAGCTGCCATCTTTCCAATCAGTCTAAGAATACGAAATACAAAACATTTTTGAGCTCAAGAAACCTGCTAACATTAGATACTTGGCAGGTAAGCTGGCATTTATCTTTTATTTGACAAAAGCCAGTAGAAAAATGCTGCAAGACTCTACTCATAGAATTTGATCACATAGAGGTTGGTATTCTTCACAGGATGTATCAAGCATTCTGCCCCTAGAGCATTATATTCAGAAAGCTGAAACTCCTTTTTAAAACTGGAATAACGTAACACAGGTGCAAGATAATCATTAGAGAAAAACTTTTTAGGGCTCAGGTAAGAACAAATGTTCTGTTACCATCACCTTTCCCTTTCTGTCTCTATTGCTAGACCTGTGTGGAAGATACTGTATACCTGCAGTGAGTTCCACCTCAACTACACAGACCCAGCGATACTCTTCTAGAATAAAGTCCATCACGTACCACAACTCCCTAGGGCCCTGTTTCGAAAAGCAGGTCATTCTTCTCAGAAGGGAGTACAGTCAAATGTCTTCCCACACAAAGATGAAACTGGGGAGGGGCGGGTAGGAACAGCTTTTAAAGCGAAAATGGCAAGAGCAGCATATAGCAAATGTCTTCTCCTTACAGAAAAAGCTCACAGTAAATTGTGTACTGACAATACAGGTAGCTATTCTACAGTCCCTTCCTTCCATGCAGATATTCAGTAAGGCTTCAGAGCAGAATAAACTACTCAACACTACAATTATTCTAAGTAAAAACTAACAGCTTCCAGAAGGGAAAAACAATATGGAGCCACAAATTCAGTTCCTGCCTAAGATCTTATAAACATTTTTTCATTAATAGGTCTCAGCTCTTTGCATCTGCATACACAAAACCTGTATTAAAAAAAAACCAACAAAACCAAAAATAACAGAACAATCTTCTGGTTATTTTTTTTAATTTGCTCTGCTTTAGATTTCATCTTACAAAGGACTGTTGCAAGCTCCAGACTAAGTGCTGTTTTTTCTTCTCTGGAACACTTGAACATCTGAAAATACTGGGGGCTGTGGAAAGGTAGCCACTCATTTCCTCTGAGCAATAGCAATCCATCTCATTATAAATATCTTTTATGAATATCCTATTATCTTTCTAACAGCCCAAACTTACTGATAAGTAAGAGGAAGAACAACTTTCAGATAACAGTATTTCTAAACCAACAAAGCTTCTCACCTCCACCCTTTGTTTTTAGGGAAGGTAAACAACAGTGAACAAATCCTCTAAAAAAAAGGATGCATCTTAAAGAATCTCAAAGCCATCACCACTTGCCGTGCCATTTTCCATTAAACATGGCTGTTTACCAAGGTCCCAAACATGCCACAACAAAATCTCCGAAGCTGGAACTGCACAGAGCTCCAACAAGGCAAGGTGGGCAAACACAGCTTCATAAAAATACAATTCTACTACTTCCAAGATGAGTTCAGATGTGGAAGCATCTGTGTGGAAGCATCTTGTGCCTGAGAAATGCTGAAGCCAGGCTAACTAAACCAGTACTGTGTTTCTACCCTACTCCCAAAATTACACACAAATCACCTGATCTAACTACAGATAATTCAGAGTCAGTATCAGGCTCAAGTGCATCCCTTGTAAAGCCATGCAAAACTTCATACTGTGGAATATCTGCTAGGAAAAGTACCAGATTAGTGCACAGAACAAGGCAGTATCTCCCCACACCACTCTAGAGCTTCCTCTGATGCCTGTATCATAGAAGCATAGAATTTTTAGGGTTGGAAAGGACCTTAAGATCATCTAATTCCAATCCCCCTGCCATGGGCAGAGACACCTCACACTAAGTCATGCCACCCCAGGCTATGTCCATCCTGGCCTTGAACACCACCAGCGATGGAGCATTCACAACTTCCCTGGGCAACCCATTCCAGTGCCTCACCACCCTCA
>JAOEHY010032115.1:57064-75356 GCA_025447955.1 Psilopsiagon aurifrons
GCAGAGTAGAGGGGCAGGATCACCTCCCTCGACCTGCTGGTCATGCCCCTTTCGATGCAGCCCAGGATACGGTTGGCTTTCTGGGCTGCAAGCGCACACTGCTGGCTCGTGTTCATTTTCTCACCAACCAACACCCCCAAGCCTTCTCCGCAGTGCTGCTCTGAATCTCTTCATCCAAATATTTCTACTATTGAAGGTATCACATACATACCCACTCCTCTGCACCATTAACTCTGCACTAGCTCATCTGCCCTCTCTGGAAATACACAGCCCATTCACTCCTTCCAGAGACAGTCTTCACACTCTTTGCTCAATGCAATCTCTAAACCTGACTGCAACTAAGGAAGCACTACATAGGCACTGCACAGAGGAGCTATGGTATCTCCTCAGTTCTCACAGGGAGGAAGGCAGAGATCCACAAGGGCTGACTCACACCTTGTTAAAGGAGACAGGAGAAAGAACCCAGGATTAACGTATGGCCAAGAGGCCCCTGCCAGCTAATCACTGGTTGAATCCAGGTTGTCATTCCTCTCATCTTTGGCCACAGCTAGGGGGCTGGAAAAATTAATGAGAAAACAACAGGGAACAGCCAACGTACAAGCTGTAAATACATACGCAGGAGGCTCCATAAGCCCAAGCATTTGTGCCCCTTCCTGCCAGCATCTGAACCCTTCTGGTAGCTTGGGAGTAATTCCTGTTCCAACATGCTGAGCTGGAAGCTACTGCAGCCAGTTAACTCCAGGTAAGAAAGGAGTTTCCGGCAATCTTGCTGAGAAGCCCCTCAGGCCAGCATAACCAATCTGACTGTGCCCAAAAATATTTAGGCTCTGAGTGTAAGACCAAAATTATCTTCTCTTTTAATCATTTTTCCTGATTTTCTTGTCAGTCTGAGGAAAAGAGCTGACAAAAGCTTTCTGCAACTACAAAAGAGAGACTGAACTGAAATTCCATGACTATTCCCAGTGACAACTGCAAAAACTTCAAGCTGAGAGACTTAGTGCAGGAAATGAGTAAAGGGAGAGAAGGGATACTAATGGTACATTTTCCACCCTTTTGCTTTAACGTTTGTAATACTCAGTTTATTTCTGAATTGAGATTTGAAGTGCCTCCCTCCCCAGTTCCTCTAGCTCATGCTTGCCTACTACCTGAATGTTAGATCAGCTTTCACGTATGGGTGTTCAAAACTGAAAAACTTAATGCAACCCCAGAAAAGACAAATGAAAAGACAGCTGCTTTAAGGCAAAAAGGAATGATTGACTTAATACACAGTTCACCCCATAATCTAGTTTCTGAGTATTTCAAAATTTGGTTTTACTTCCCACAAATCCTAGCAGGTTCTGCTTATTTGGAGGAGGAAGAAAAGAAAGGCAGGAAAGAATGTAAGGCCATCTTTCATAAGAAAGAGTGCTAAAAGCTGTCTTGATTTCCATCTTTCCCCATGACAGACCTAACATTAAATGCAAGTCCTGCAAGTATCATTAGTGAAATTAATGGTATTTCAGTATTCAGAGGCCTCAGGAAAGCAAACAAAATCTTTTTAATGATATTCTGCTACTGCCTAGCAAAATCACAGGCAGAACCAGAGCTACTGTAAGAACCTGAGAACTAATTAAAGCAACACTTCACTAATTCGAGTTCAGAAGCGCTAGCAACCATTTTTTCCACCAAAAAAAATTGCCTCTGAGAACTGAAATGATAATACCTCTCACTTTCCAACGCAGAGAAGCTGGAACCTGATTTTAATCGCATCGGCTCCTTCCCACACAGAAGCATCAAGTAAACTCGACAGCAGTATGTACTTGCTATAGCTAAATATACTGGTAACATACGACTACCTAATTTGCAACCCTGTGAAAGCATGTTCGGAAAAATATGGCAGTTTGCTGAGCTTTTATGTAACATAAATTTTAACAGAGGGAACAGTGCCTGCCATTTTCTTTTAATTAGTATTTCATTTGGCTGTTAGCAATTGACTTCTATAAGCCATCTCCAGTGCTTCAGAGTCAGTTTCAGAAATAAAAAGGGTATAATTTAGACGTTTATTACCAAGAATCCGCTTGAACAGAAATGAAAAGGATTTATCAGCTCCGGAATCAGACCAGAATCGCACACACAGAGGGAGCCCCGCGTTGCCCTGGCAGAGGGACGGGGTGCACCCCGCTCAGCGTTAGGTGAAAAGGGGTGAGGCCCCTCCATGCCCCCTCCACGCGGCACCGCACATCCCACACTCACGCCGTCAGAAAGCTAAACCACCCGCCGCGATGCAGGCCGGGACGGGGCTCAGCCGCCACCGAGACCCATCGGGCAGCCCCCCTAAGGGCAGCGACTGCTTCCCCCGTCGCCCCCCGGGCCCGCAGCCAGGGGAGGGGCGGCAGCCACCATCTTGTCAGACGCCCGCCACCGGCCGGCACCGCGTCCCCGGGCACAAAGGGAGGGCAGCGCCGGCTCCCAAAGCACCGGGCTGGCAGAGAGGAGCAAGGAAACTCCCAGCCCCGGGGATCGAACCGAGCACTCCCCGCTCAGACTCACCTCCAGGCGGAGGGAGGCACCGCAGCCCCGCAGGAACTCGCGGATGTTGCTCAGGCACTCGCCCTCCGTCCGCGGCTCCGGGTACACCTGCAAGAGAAGATGCGGAGCTCAGCGCGATGATCGGCACGGCGGACACGGTCCCCCGCCTCGCGGCGCGGCTCTCCTCACCTCACCTCCCGCTCCCTCCGCACGCAGCAGCGCCGATCGCTCCCAGTGAAGGGGTTGAACCGGGAAGTAAACACGGAGCACAGGAAATGGCGTACAAGGGCAGTGGGCGGCGGGCAGGAGTGAGGGCCGGAGTGCCTCGGCCCGGCGCAGCCCCGGGCGACTCTGCCCAAGAGAGGGGAGGCGACCAGAGCTGAGCTGAGGGAAGGCGAGGGGAGGGGAAATGAGGGAGGCGAGGCACAGCCCGCCTCGCCCCGCCCTGCCCCGCCCCAGCTGCAGGCGCAGGCCCAGGCCCAGGCGCGGCCGGTAGAGGCAAGGCGGGGACGTCCGCAAAAGCGCGCCCGAACCTCTACTCTTAGAATTTTTAATTAATAATAATAATAATCTACACGCCGCAGTGTTATTAACGGCTTGGTCTGCACGGTGAGGCGAGGCGGCCCCCCGGGCCCGGAGCTGAGGGGTGGCCAGGCGACAGCCCCTCCCAGGGATGGCGCCCCGCCCCGCGGCTGCAGTAAGGAACGACTGTGCACAGGTAAAACACCCACGAAGCGGGTGGCCCCGGGTCTGTGGGGCTACTAGGACCACCCTGATTTTGACTTGGGTTCACCATTAAGCGTCGGTTTAATAACAAGGAAATACATCAGAAAAACACCAAATATCTCGGTGGAAAAATGTCAGTACCTAGAGTTAATAATCTACCCACTCCAGGGTCTGACGTTAATGAGCTTTGTTTATCGATAGTTTATGAAACAGCAGTCTCTTCCTACCCCAGAAGAGACACAAAGAGGAAAACCTTGACTGAACTTAAAAGAGCTTTTGCCAACGCAGCCACGTACTGAAGCCATATTCACGCTACCTTCAGATCAGCCTGCCACCAGTTCAGCCTCTGCCCTGAAAGTGTAGACTTCCACAGAAAAGCAGCCAGCTCCATGGGCTTCAGGGCCATGGCATAAATTATTACAGCTTAACGCAATTTCTGTGATTCTGTGTGTACATATGCATTATTTCACAACAAATTCTTTGCTTTCTATGAAGTAGTTCAGCAAACAAAGCATTGCCCAAACTGGGAGATAACCAGACCTACAGCCCATGTCACCTCATTCCTTTGGAAGGGGAAAGCCTAGCAGAGGAATCCACTGAAAGTCATTGGAAGCTAAACTGGCAATGCATGGTGTCATATCCTTTGATTACGCATTACACTTGGAAGTGTCCTTAGATGCACACGTATGTCAAAGCTACATAAACTCACAATCATAATGCACCTCTATAGCAATTCTATTCTATACAATTTCGCATAAGGTTGACGGCAAACACTGCATCAACCTGAAACCAAGGTAGCGCCTTCACACAGGTTTACATAATATCAAAGATATCTCTGGCCCTGTGATACCATAAAAATTAACAAATACAACAGCATTACAGGGAGAACCTGGTATAAAGACATTTAAAACACAAGTCACCATCATTTTCTCAACATAAAATTTCAATGAGTTTTAAATAAAAGCCACTATTTTGTAATACAAGGAATTTGGTAGTGATAGGACTTGAAGAATTTTCATTTCCTCAAGCAAGTGTGCAAATGCACACACTCACATGCACAAATTCCTCAAATTGTTTGGTATTATGATAAACTACTGTGGGCTAAGAACAACTCTTTTACTATAATAAAATGTAAAGGGAATGACAAGTCCTATCTGAGTACAGCAGCTCAAAAGATAAATTCAGTAAGTTTGGAAAGGATACAAGCGGTGAGAGAACCCTCCTGGAAACATCATGAGCTTCATCCCTCTTGCTTGTTATGCTTTTGAATCCTAGTTCTGGTTAGAAATCTCAAGCTTAGTCAATCATGCCAACATCCCTTCTTAGAATAGGTTCCTCAGAATCTATTAGCAGTTCCATGTTAATGCTTCCAGTATGCTCCCTCCTCCATATTCTGAATATTTATATAATAATTATACAGTTGCAATTATAACTTTTTTTCTTAAACTACCTGCATAAAAACTGGGGTTTATGTCCCTTTCTAGGTCAATACTTCCTCACCTCCTTTTTTCTGCACCCACCATTTTCTTGGTTGCTTCTACTTCATTTGTAAAGGTCACTTTTCATTCTTCTCAAAAAATTACTTCCACTCTCCAAATAAGAATAACCCCTAACAAGAAGTCAAAGTAAATCTGTATTTCCCTTAGAAGAAACAACTGTCTTGCCTCATAACATAATCCACATTAATACTTTACTCCCAAAGTCCCCAACACCTTACACATAGAACTCAGTAATTGTAAGAAACACAGATATATGTACTACCACCTCCTAAGAAACTGCAAGTAATTCATACAAGAGTGCACAATATCTCAAATCATGCCAAAGGGGGAAAAAGGGAAAGGGGGNNNGAGAGGGACATCTTAGAGGAGGGCAAAAACTTCCAATTAAAGATTAAAGAAACAACAAGCAAACAAACCCCAAACCCTCCAAATTGTCCTCTACCAGGACTGGGATTTTAAATTATATACACGCCAAAATACACCTGTGTGAGACTTCAGTCCTGCCAGCACTCTAATGCATGTTTCCAGTTAAAAACCATCTTCCCTCAAAAGGGTAACATAAGCTACATTAAATCTTTTAAAATGTCATTTCTTCTCTCACAAAACAAGAAAAAGACTTCAGAGGCAATGCAAGAAGCAGACTATGTTTTCTCAGCTCTGTGGCTACAGTGGCATTTTTACCCAATAGGAGACAGAAGCACATTGGTAAAGAATGTAAAAATATCTTAGCATTTGCACCCTGCTAGAAATTTAATGTGTTAATGATCCCATAAAAAAAGAAGCTAACCCATTAAGTTATTTACCTGGGAAATCTTAATGTCATTCTGGCAACCTTCTCCTACAGATGGCTGAGGAACACACTGAGGGACATGAGTAACAAAATCACCTCCCTTGAAAGAATCTCAAAGTGCCATTACATAGGCCAATCCTATGTTAAAATGACACTTAAGGTACATTACATCCTTTACATATACTGATAGGAAGCTCAGGAGCATGACCTCTCTCTCTCAGATCACAGTTACAGCCTCACCGACTATTCAAAATGTAATAGAAGATAATGCAAGCAGACCACAAGCAGGTCAATCCTAATCGGCCTGAAAGATGGCAAATACATTCAGAGAGAAAGGATAAACAAAATGAAAGTAGGGTCATACTCCAGAATTACTTAGCAAAATAAAAAGTAGATCGCATGTATACAAAGCCAGCAGAATAAAGAGGTTACATATTTTCTTCTCCAGTATTTGCTTCATCCTCTTGATTTCACAGACCAATAATTCATTTATAGGAGCTCTTCTTCTCATATGTCTGTATGACTCCTAGTATAAAGAGGCCTCAGTGTCCAACTGAAACCTCTGAGTGCTCTAGTAATACAAATAAAAAAAGGTTAATAGCAATTAGAAAAGACAAAGATTCCAGGGGGACCTGACAGATTCTTAATTAGGGACCGGGGCTCCACAGTGGAATTTAAAGAGAGAAGCAGAAGGTAATACACGGAACAGCAACAGTTTAAAACAGATCTTTGTGGTTCAGGGACAGGTTCTGATTAAGATTTAATCTCTTGGGGAGTAGCTCTGGAAATCATGGCTAGTTCAGTGAGGACACTTATGTGATGCACTGCAGCTATCAAGGAGCGGAGTACATTTTCCACCAGCCAGGAAACATGGAGAGCAACATGTGATACAAATAGACGGTACCTAGTTAAGTGTTTTGATCAGTTTGTATTTATGATTTTAATCAACAGCAGCATGCATAAAAATGGGCACTGCAGAGACAGGCTGTATCGAAACAAGGTATGACACGGGCAGTATTAGAAAAAAAATGAAAAAGGCTCCCATTACTTCATTTGGACAGGAAAAGTATATGAAGAAAATAAGCATGGAATGTGTAAAATAGTAAGTTTAAAAGAGGAAAAAAAAAACCCAAAACACACACAGCCCCCCCAAAACCCCACAGTCCTTTCGATTGCAATGGGTGAACACAAGAAATGAATAAAAAGTAGAAGACATCTTCACCTATATCTATGGGAAACTGTTTACTTGCATCTGTCTGCTGAATAAGTTGAAAAAAAAATGGGTAAGTTGAAAAAAAAATGGGTCAAAGAGAGATGTGTAAGGTCTCTAAATACAAATTAAAATCTACCAGGAGGGCATTAGAAAAAGACTGAATGACAGCAGGGCTACTATCTATAAGCTAAAAAATAATCAGTTATCCAGCATGACATACAGTATGTGCAACATGGTTTACTACATAAGAAGACCATCCCAGTTACTAGAAAGCAGAAACTAATAGAGAACATAACAGGTAGCTGCAAACTAGTAGGCATGTCCAGGAGACATTTAACAACGTCTTGTTTGGGACCCAAGTCAACGACCAAGTTGACCCAAGACTCAGCTGGGACAGCTGACCCAAGTCTGAGGTTCAAAGACTTGGCCTTCAAGTAAGGATACTAGGGGAAAAATCCCATGAAGAAGGAACCCTGCCCTGTAAGGAACATCGCAGAAGAATGCAATCCCAAAGGGAGGTGCTGTAGGGACAGTGTGGTTGAGGGTACTGTCCTCTGTCACAACATGCCCAACATTTTTCCCTGAACCCTGTTCATCCTAGCTGGAGCCTTTTACAGAGGATCTGCCTTGCACCAGTAGTTTTCTCTCAAGGTTCAGAACAGCTTGTATACACAGAGGAATACTGCAATCTTATCTGTAAAAACACTACAAATGAACACTACAGCAAAACTAATGAAAGAGTCCTATTGATCACATTCGGTCCCACAGCAGCTATGTTTTGCTTCCAGACCCTGGGACGGGAGCCCAGCTTCCAGACCCCTGGTGGAGCACTGTGGCCCAGAGGCAAACACCTCCTGTAGAAGGACTGCAGGCTGAGGTTTGTCATCAGGATTTATGTTCAGGGGTAAAAATGAGATTTCAAGAAAACCAATCACAGGCCATTCTCAGTAACCTAGGCTGTGAAGCTGAAGGTGCTTGATTCAGTGTCCAGCAGCTCCTGCAGATTCCTTCCCTCCCTATGGCTCCCAGATCTGTTACCTCCTGACAGCTCCTGCTCCCTGCAGGGCCCTTTCCTTGAGGCATTCAGGTTTCCTGCTCCATCCTCTGTCCCAGAGCACCTGCCCTCACAAATTGCACCCAGCAGGGATAGAAAAGAAAGAGTGGCATCACAGTAACATCCTCCATAGCTGCGCAGGAGGACATCATCTGCTTTTTGAGAAAGCATCCATTGCTAGGGACTGACAGTGGGTGCAGTGCTGCCTCCATAGTCAGTGAACAGAGCAAGGCTCAGAGGACTGTGGATGGAGTCCAACACTCTTCCCAGGACAGCGGGAGTCACAGCTGCACTTTGAAGGGTCGCATCTTACACATACCTGAGTCAGGAGCATGCTGCAGTTGAGCCCAACCACTTCATGGATCGCTTACCTTGCTGGTGGCATTAGGTGACATTAGCAGGATGTTACAATTAAACTAAAAACACCGATCAGGATTCTCACAAGATGCAGTTTTGGTTTAGAATCAGGTGTCTTGGTGGAGCACCAGATCTTACCACAACACTCTTTCTACAGTACTGTATCTCTTTCTTTAGTAATGACTTTTCCCAACCTATAAAACCTGCTGCCCACAAACTTGTCAACAATAAGCCACACAGCAGTTACCATGCCTAGATCTGGATTTTGGCATGAGGAAACACATGCTCTGAAAACACAGCAGGCAGGCAGGCAGCATAGTTAATAACAGCTAGATTCTGTAAAACACTGAAGTTCCTACATGCCCAAATTTAAAATTTCTAGGGTTCACACAAGAATTCATCTGCTGCACACAGCAAAAAGGGAAAGGCAGGTGCCTTAATATGTGCTCTACAATTCTTACATGCTGAGAAGGATACCCAACTTTCAAGTTAACCAAGAGCTAAGACACAGCAAAAGGCAAAAGCAAGAGCTCACCTATGTTCTTGACCCCCTGCGGGACTTTAACACAGTGAGTCTTCATGTGCTCAGTGTTCCAAACTCCAGTCATCTCTTGGACTTACAAGAGTCCTTTGGAAGAACTCAAAGTGTGTCCTCACTGAGAGTGACAGCTGCCCACTTTTATGAAATAATTTAGCATGGACATTCCCAAACCTCTTGCCCTTGGACACCACTGTTACTGACAGCCACAGCAGCAATTCCAGTCCCACATTTAGCCCTACTATTATACCACACGAACTTATCCCACCACCCTTCTTTTACTGCCCAGTGGGCCAGACCAACTCATGAGCCACAGCTCCATGCTTCCTCAGTTTTCACGCTTCTATGTTTCCACACTTAACAGTCATATTCTATGACTAGAAGTCACTTCTGCAGTGTTTTAACAAATGAACTTCTTTTAAATGCTATCAGAATACACTAATTTTCCTCAGGAATCATTCTTCTCTGAGAACTGAGTTTTGCTGCTTCATCCTCTCTCATCTTTTAGCAAATAATTATGTTTACTGAAACTATATGCTGTGTTGGGAGGTTTTTATGCAGGTAGTATTTATCCTATACTCCAAGCTTATGTTTGTCCTCTGAGAGTGTCAAGTAGCAGGCGCTTCAAAACAAGAAATGAGAACCTTGGGATAATTCAATATATGAATATAGCACCAGGAACCAGGAGCACTTTGGTTGACTGAAGACTCCTCCAACTCTTTCTTACCCTGCACACATTCAGAAATGATCTTCTGCTTGACCAGCCTTCATTAACAGTGACCTACATTCAAACACACTGATGTTCTGCTTTAGCTGCTTCAGTCCCTTATCAGAAATGGCCCTCAAAAACCCACTTCAGCTTAGTTTGCAAAGAAATTTTACAGTTAGGTTAAAATGCCAGCTGGATCTGTGGCAGCCTTGATAAACTGGTTATTTGAATCTCACACAACAACTAGAGCCCCTTCTTTACTTTAACTTGTCCTGTGAAAATTATACTATAAACCTGATACTGTTGTTTGAACTCATCCTGTCAGAGTTGCACCTTTATTAAACAATGTTGAGGAAAACAGTATGTTCTTTGGAGTAGAGGAACTGTATTTTTGTCACTTCCCTTGGACCCCTATCAAATTCCCATCAAAGTCTACAAACTGACTCTCAGGAGGTGGGTGTTCAACCAAGCCCTAAGATAGAAACACAGTGAGTTAAGGGCACTAGGACATTCCAGACTGTAAGTTTTCTTTCTCAAGTTTCTGTTATGTTCTTATATTTCACATAAAAACTACATTAAGACAGGATTAAGAAACTGAGAATGCCATGTACGTAAAACTTAGTAAATACAAGACTGACAGCTGCCTTTGCAACTGCAATTACAATCTACTTGCAGGCCCACCTTTTGAACTGAACTAGGCAGGAGTCCTACCAGAGCACATGTAAGTGAGTGTGCCTGAACAATTTTATGTATGCACATAAGAGGGTGTAGCTGCAGCTGCAGGAGTAATCGTCTTTCCAGTCTTTCCTAAATGCTGAGAACTCATAATTCCCGTGGCTTTGCTTGTTTTCTTGTTATTTGAAAGAAAAGGAGGAAATCAGCGAGTGTGCAACTGTCACCATCCCCATGCAGTACCATCAGCCTCACGCTGTGGAGCTCCAAGGATGCCAGCATTAGGTGCCCACAGGAAAACAAGTATTTCCCTGAAGCCAGCGAGGGGAAAAAAACAGATGAAGTATTGCGCCAGGTGTGGGCAGCGTTCGGGCAGGGCTTGGCAAGAACCTATCAAAAAAGGTTCCCCTGCGGAGAGGAACTGGTGGGTAGGGATTTTGCAGCCCTTCTCACATAAACCCTGCAGCATTTCCCACGCAGCGTCGCTGTTTTGATGCAGCACAAGCTTCAGCTTCAGGAGTTCAATCACTCAGGGTTTGTTTACACTGGGAGAGCTCTGCTGCTAGATATGCTGGCATCGCTCCTCAGTGTGGATGTAACATATGCCAGAGAGGGAATTCCTCTGCCAGTCTAACGGTACCACCTCCCCCACCGACATTAAAGAAGCCAACAAAAGCATGCCTCTGTCAGCACAGCTGCACCGGTGGAGAGGGGATGTATGATTTTTACTGCTCTTCGCCCCCAGTCTCTGAGTGAAAATATTTCATACTATGAAGGCCCAACAGTGGGGACCCTCTCCTGGGCAATCTGCCAACATTATCCAACAGCACTTGCTGCAGAGCAGGAAAATGGAGACCTGAACAAAATGCTCTTAGACCCAAGCAGCATTTTGCAGTCTGAGGGGGACCCTGCTCACCAGGTGCCAGAAGTCTGTGATGAGGAGGGGCACAGGAACTTCTTGCAGATGAGGCTGGCCACCCCTTCTCAAACCTGCAGTGCCAGTGGCAGGTGATGGCAGCAACCACATCGTACAGAGAGATGCAGAGAGAGGGTGAAGTCGGGGTGAGCATAGGAGCGTCACACTGGCTGAGTATCAGGGAGTAAATCTCAGCCAGCCAAGGTGCAAGACTGACGCTGCTGCCATGCTGCCAGCTCACAGTATTTCTGCAAGCCCTGTCATGCTTGAAATGTTTTAAGGTTCAGCTCTTCAAATCACAGCAAGTGTGTAGCAACCAATTAAGACCGTTATTCAAGAAACATGCATACTGAATTCCCCTCAGTGTTTCAAAGCCAGATTTTATTTACATATATGTGTATATATATGTACAAATACTCCTATAAACATATACAATTTGTAAACTTCAGTTTTAAAGGCAGACTTCCAGTTTTTCTAAGGCTTGAACTGAAAACTTAAAACATTTTCATCTGGACAATGTGGTGCCCTCAGCTGCAAACACACAGTAGTAACCAGAGGGCGCATGCTAGTGGCATCCCCACTGTTTTTCCTTTTCCCACAGACGCACAGTGTTCAGTGGATGGTCTAAGTAGCAGCAGGGCACCTGGGGGCTAAGGGATTGCCCTTTCTGTCATTCATATTATGCACAAACATAGAAAGAACTTATCTAGAAATTGTGAAAAGGCCATTAACGAGAGTAAGACCATCAAAATTACATTATCTTTATGTATTTTCTTACAAAAACAATTTAATCACCAATAGTTTCCTTAATTGCCCCCTTTACTCAGTGTCTGGCATGCCCTTACTTAATTCAGTCAAGACCCTTACGCATTAACAGCGTCTCATTTTCAAGGAAAAAGCAAACACAAGTCCTCTGCTTCCTCAGCATACACAGGCAGACCGTGTTTCTCTGGCTAGCACCCCAGTCACACGAATTACAGAGCCAGTGCATAGATGGGAAGAGCACAGGCATCCTCCTTCAGTGTATCTGTGCACCCCTCCTCTCACAAGGCAATAGGAATAACATGGTAAATGACAACGTGGCCAATGACAACTCCATAAAAGGACTGAATGGCCCCATAAGAAGCTCACAGTAATGCTTATGAGAACAGCATGTATTCAGGAAAAGGGCACTCATTGCTCGGGGTAGCTTTCCCCTGGTGCTTGGCTCACCCTTGCAGTACTTCCACCCTTGAGCAATAGCATCCGCACACATGCCAGCACTCCCCAAGCAAGCAGTCACAGCAGGCACAGCTGCCCAGCATGGATTATTCCTGCCAGAAGCATAATAATCTCCTTGGGAGGCTCTACATAAGGACTGTTGCTGGGGGGACAGACCATATGCACGCTGAAATGCAGGTTTTGCTTCCTGCCTCCCAGGTCTAGTCCTACAATGACCTGCTGCTGCTGCTGCAATCTCAGCTTCTGCAATACCTTCCCAGCAGATTTCAGTGAGTGACGGCAGGACATTTCTTCAGTTCAGCCAGCAGACCCCAACAGCCTCACCGGGGCTGCAAGGGCAGAGCTATCCTGCTAGAAGAATTTCCCAAATTCAGATTGCTCGGGAGCAATCAACACCTGGCAACTGCTACCTTAGGAGTAACCTCTGCACCACTGGTGGGATACTCACCACAGTTCCTGAGCTCTCCCTGGGCTCCAGAGTCAGTTCACAGCCCGCATGGCGCCTTCTGCAAAGGTACTGGGCTATAAAAATCATCACTTGTTAATAACCCTGGCTCCCAGACACCTTCCCTTTCTTCTTCCTTTGCAACACTTGAAATACCACATACAGGTCACACCTTGTCACAACAGGACAGAAGTAGTTGGGCCTGATACATCTGTGCGAAATCAGAGGCAAGTGAACGTAACTCTCGCTTTGCCAGAGCTGTAGCTGCAAGCACCCATCGTGAGGACAAGGATGGTGAGACGGCTGCCAGAAGTGGCAGCCTGAAACCCTTCTTTTGGGAACTCTGACTCTCTTCCAGGGCTTGCACTCATACACAACAATTCAGTTGCCTTGTGAGTTGTGAAGAGTTAATTTCTTCCTGAACTACAATTCAGAACAGCTCACTTAGCCAGAGACCTCCATCATTAAAAAGCGAATCATACTAATATTGGAGGTTTAGTCCAAAGAAGACTGAGAGCGGATCTCATTAATGGATATAAAGATCTCAAAAGCTAGTCCCAGGAGGATGGTGCCAGACTCTTTTCAGTGATGCCCAGCGAGAGGACAAGGAGCAATGGCTATAAACTAAACCACAAGAAGTTTCACCTCAACGTGAGGAAGAACTTCTTTATGTTGAGGGTGGCAAAGCACTGGAACAGGCTGCCCAGGAGGTTGTGGAGTCTCCCTCTCTGGAGGCATTCAAAACCCACCTGGACCCATTCCTGTGTAACCAGCTCTAGGTGGCCCTGCCTTGGCAGGGGGTTGGACTAGATGATATCCAGAGGTCCCTTCCAACCCTAATCATTCTGTATTTATAACAAGATCCCAATCCTTGCTGCCATCAGCCCTTATCCTATCCCAGTGAATAACCAAATAAATGTAACACTGGTGCCCAATCCACCACAGGGAGAATGAAGATTCCTTCCAGCCATGAATGAGAGTGGTGTACTTATGTTCCCGGGGTCAGCCCCATGCCACTCCTCTCATGCAGGTGAACAAGAGGAAGCAGCTTTGTTTTGGATCAGCCTCCCATGCCCAGCAGAGCAGCTTTGGGATTGTCCATTCCTACACTTGGTGCAAGGGGGGCTGGCAATGGTCTGTTTGACAGAGGGGCATGCACAACCCAGCATGCTTCTCCATCCCCTAGCTTCAAAGCACTGAACCAGCTGCTCTCATCCCCTCCAGGAGCCTCTAATGGGGGGCGGGGGGGGAGGGTGCCAAATGGCTGCTGCATCGCATTCCCCCTTGTGTCTTCCCTATTCTCCCTGAACAGAACAAAGCTGTCCTCAAAGTGATGCTTTCTGTCGAACAGCTGACCAAAACTGAAAGTACAAACAAAACTTAATGGAGCGTGAAGCTTCATATGACAAGGAAGATTCCCGCTCCAGTTCTCATCTCTGTTTACAACATCAAAAGTGGGTCAAATTGGTCTGCAATGGAGGAATCTGTTTGAAAAAATATCTCAGGGAGGAAAAAGCATCTGAGTGGCAGACAACTGCACTGCAATGCTTCCACAGGGATCCTTCCCCCTGCCATCAAAGTTACTCAATTCTACAGCGCAGGGTGGAAATCCTGTAACTTGAAACTACAGCTTCTCATTCTAATGACCTGAATTCAGCAATTCCATATCTTTTAGAGCAGGTAAGTCGACACGTGTGCTCCAGTACAGATCTCTGCACTTTAAAACAATTAAGACCCAGCTAGATTTGGCCAAGGTGGGAGGCTTTGTTGGTTTTGTGGTTTTGTATTATTTTTGTCTTAAATAACTGCCCTCCCTTTTGTTCCTTTGCCTTGTTCGGGATAAGGTTATTGAGCTGCATCACACTGCCAAACCCAACTATTCTGTTTTATCCCATCATGGTCTCTCACAGCATGCAAAGGAATCATAATGACATTAAATGGGAGCCCAGAAATGAGAGAAACAGCCTGTAGTAACATCACTTTCCAAAGTATTTTCATTTAAAGTACTAGGAATCTGGTGAATTTAGTATCTGTCCTTTGCTGCTGTTCAAGACAGATGTCAGGAAGTTTTGGCTAAATTTGTTTGCATTACAATCAAGAAGCTCTGCACATTATTATGTGCAAGGATGGTATACAAATACACAGCAACCTAATGGAAGAACATAACAGCCAGCCTCAAAACCCACTAATTTGTTGTATTGACTTCAGGAAAATCTGTTGCTTGACCTTCAAATGCTCAATTCCTTTTATGATCACACAACATTTATTTATTAAAACTCTTCTGCTAAGTACTCTCAGAGTACCCAGAAGCTTTAAAAAGCACAAAATGCCAAAAAAAGATGCATTATTGCACTGCTGCACATACTGAATCCTCTTCCTAAACAGTTTTTGAAAGGAAGAAATGCATTTATAGCATTTTTTAGAAAACATCTTAAAAAGAACCAAAGTGATAAACACTTATTTATAATTTGTATCTTTATGCTCTCTTTGGTTTTAGTTACTATTTTGAATTCACAGAAAAAATGAGCTCTGTAAGTCTCCCAAGTGTCTGCTGACGTCAGATATTTTTAGAAAGTTATGATTTCAAATTACTTTGAGAGCTGAATCTGTGGGACAAACCTTGTATCTTTAGGCTTCAAATATGCTCAGTTTGAACTGGTAGCTTTCAGGAATTCCATTAAGGAATAAAAAGGCTCACATTTAAAATGCACTCAGTATTAAAAAAAAAAAAAAAAAGACATAATGAATAGCAGTAGCAAAAAAGGCTTTGAAAACAATAAAATACAGGGAAGGATGTAAATTTTGTATGTATTTATTAGCAAACAAAAGAAAGAATATTACGGAAATAGCTCAGACTTTTAACAGTGGCTGAGAGCATGCAAGAAGTATCTGGTATATACTCTGAGTCGACAGGAAAAGAATATTCACAAAGTTGGATGGGAAGATGAGTTCACGAGTCTCCCTGATGTGCCTATGAATTAGAAAGTGCAATGTGAAAGACCCACAAAAATAAGTACAGCTCTCCTCACAAAAGTAAAGAGCCCCTAAAAATAAATAAATAAATAAATAAAGGGTTGTTTCTCCCCAAACTTTCACCAAGCCAAAGCCAGAGGGACCTTTGTCAGTCACCCACCCAGGGACGTGCTCGGGGAGGTGGAGGCTGTGAAGGACCAGCGTTCCTCCTGCCCTGGCTGCCGTCCCAGCCCCACACCACTCACTGCAAACCCCACGCCTCACACCACCGGGTCCACGATAAACCCCCCTGACAGCTCTTGGCATGCCAGGCTGGTGGCGGGGCTGGTGGCTGCTGGGAGCTCGGTGAGCTCAGCCCCTCTGCAAACCCTCCTCTGGGTGTGGGTACCGTGAGGGGAACCTCCTGCCAGAACATCAGAGGGATTCACGCTTCTGATGTGAAAAGAGAGCCTCTTGTTCACGCTAACTGAGCTGTTCCTAGTTATACCACACACAGAAAAGCACGTTAAGTTGGGAAATGCTGCTCTAACACTTACTTCTTATTTACTTTGTTGCTCAGTAGAACTTCTTTCACAAATTAAGTTCAAGACTCCATCTGACTAGGCTTGACATCTGCACAAGGGGAAAGACCTTTCTGCCCAGAAGGTCAGGACCCAGAGCCCAACATTTCGGAGAGGTGCTCAGAGAGGATGCCTGGAGCAGCACAGTGGAATGAGCTGCCAAGACCCTCCTTGGGCTTGGTGCCAGCAGGCAAGAGAGCCCGGTGCCAAGGAGGGACAGGCAGAGCTTGTCCGAGCAGGTGGGCAACCAAGCAGGGGCTCCCCACGCTGAGGGGTCCCTGCCCTCAGCCCCACATCACCCATGTAACCCTGAATGGCAGAGCAGGACATTCACCTGCTCCACAGCTGCAGTTTACAGCCTAGCACACTGGACAGCAGTTTGCGCCTCTCATTCCATGGCCACAATGCCACAGCCCCTCAGCAGTGGACACATCCCTTTTCGCTCTATTGCTCAAATAGCCCCTCTGAGGAAGATGGCAGTAAGGAAAGCTGGTGTCAGCGACAGCAGCTTCAGCTGTCCCAGCTACCTCCACTGGCCACCATGATGAACCCCAAGTTACCCACACTCACACCACTGTCAACACGCTGTCCCCATTCTCATTGCTTCCATCAACCCATCAACAGCACCATGGGCTCCTGCAGGGTTTCCATACCCCCATGCTACCTCCTGATTTGCTTGTGGATTTAGGGGAGCAGGAATGACCTAACGCATGCATAGAGCAGGACTCCAGTCCACAACCAGGACCTCCACACTACAGTACAACACATGCAACACTCCCAGTCAGTGGCAGACTGAAGAACGGACACAGCCTAGTCCATCATCCCACTGAGCTCAAGGCACTGGCTTTCAACTTTGTGGGTCAGCGGACTGCTTGAAAAAGAGCCACAGAAGGTAACAAAAGCCCATTGTCAGCAGGCTCCAGCGCCCGGAGTGTCTGCCAGATGCAAAAGGTGAAAGGTATGGTGTTATTTTCAAGCGAGGAGTTTTCCTGCCAGCATGGCAGATGACCTTCACCACCCTTCTCTTCCTCACCCCATCCTGGCTTACAAGGAAAGTTGTTCCACGACGTGGGTCACTACATGTACTGCACTGTTGAGCACCAGCTGAGACAACAGTGCTGTCCCAAGTCTTGAGGCACACCACCCCCCTCCTCTCTAGCTGAGCTGCGACAGGAATTGCGTGCGCACACGGAGCACAGAGAAGTTACCTGACACGGTACATTTCCCTCAAACGCAACGCAGAATGGAGCTGTAACGTGCTTTTTCAACCTAAAAAGGACGAGATTTGTTTTCTCTCCCACAGGCTACCAAGCGTTAAAAGACCCAAATAACGCTAAAGCAGCCCTCAAGAAAACTAAGCGTCAAACGTTAAAATGTCCTTCAGAGGCTGGAAGGGATGAGCTGAATCACCCCACGAGTGAGGTGAGGCACCAGCTATGCCAGCAGTTCCAGGGACAAGTTTGCAGCCGGCGCGTGACGTGCCAGAAAAGATCCGTAACCCCCTCCAAAACCGAGAATGCTTCTCCCATGCACATCCAGCGCTCCGTTCTGGAGAGCGGACCATTCTTCTGAGTGAAACACTTGCGAACCCACGGCCCTCAAGGAGAAGCCCTCTTCACCCGACCACCACCGAGGCGATACCGGGGTACCCCCCTCCTCAACCCTATCCCGCCCTTCACACACTCCCCCGCCCCGGGCCTGCGGGACCACCGTCCCTCCCGCACGGGCTGAGGCGGCGCGGGGGGCCGTCGGCGGGCGCGGCGGGCCCGGCTGCACAAAGGGCGGCGGGGCGAGGGGGGGGAACCGGGCACTTACTTTGTCTATGGTGCCCGGGAGGAGCCGGTCGAGCAGGCGGCAGAGCACCACCCCGTCCTTCAGGGAGGACTGGAGGAAGCCCTCGGGGTCGGAGATGGTCTTTTTGGGCGACTCCAGCACGCCCAGGGCGATCAGCCACGTAACGGTCTGCTCGGCCGAATTCATGGCGATGGCGGCGGGGCGGGGGTCGCGGCCCCCCGCGCCTCCCCTCGCGTGGGTTTTGTGTGTGTCCGGGAGGGGGCTTCAGGCGGAGGCCGGCGCCGCCCCCATGTGAATGCAGATGACGACGCCCCGGC
>JAOEHY010032116.1:0-15577 GCA_025447955.1 Psilopsiagon aurifrons
AGGAGCAGAGGGAAGAAAAAGGGGGAAGTGAGTGAACAAACTGCGTGGCTGATTTATGGCTTAAACCACGACAGTTTCAAAGCAGAATGGGGTTTTGGATCAGAAGAGTGTCTTCCTTGGCACAAATCAGAGCAAGCAAGAAAGAAAAAAATAATAATTAGAGCCTGCAAAGGTGATGCATTTTTGCAGCAGTAGAAAAGAGAAGTGGGAAAGCTCCCCCCTCCCCCCCACTCCATGTGTGCAAGGAGAGGCTCATAGAAGCTCTGTTGCTTGCAAAGCTTTGTCAAACCACAGCGGCAAAAAGAGGAGGACTTCTAGGTTTTGGCAAAGACCCAGGGACAGTCTAACCCACTACCACAGAAATACAAGCGATCAGTTAAAACAGAGTATTCACAAGCTAATTAGACTACTGCTTTGGGCTAAGGACCTTACTATGACACTGCCCCACTTCCTCACCCTTCGTCAGGCTGTTTCTCCTTGTTTGCTGCCTGCAGAGCCTCACCCGAGAAGTGTGTCTTCTTGAGTGACCACACTAGGAGCTAGTGGAGTTCAAGCACATTCGCTCCTCCATCCTTGCTGCTATTCTTGGTTCAGCTATTCATTGCATGATATGTGATATAGAAGCATTGATACATTGAAATTACTTTCCAAAAGCAAGAACACATTGTTCTACTGTGCATATGCAAATGATTATGCAGTCATACCAAGTATAGTTTAGCCATCCAGGTTATTTACATCTAGACTTCAAAGACTCCTCTACTGGGCAGGGGATATTCAATGGTCTCCAGAACTAATTATTTAGTTGGACTACTACAAACCCATGAACTGTAATGAGACAGCTGTTTGAGGCTGCTACATCCCCACACTGCATGAATCTCTACCTCACAGTGACTTGTACCATGCGTTATGAAGGCCAGTCATTTGAGAAAACACACAAAGAGGAAACATTTTGGGAACACACACAAAGAGGAAACACTTGTAACTTTCTGCAAGCCCAGGAGTATTACCAGCCTAAGAACATCAGATTTGTCCACTAATGTACAGACCTCCAGCCTGATGGCTCATAGGAAGCCTCAGGTGTTATTCTGCCAAATACTGGATTCCAAGAAAGAAATCAGAGCTCTTTTCTGCAACAGCTCAGTAATGAAGAGCACAAGAAAAATACTGGTAAACACATTATTCATGGAGAGGAAACAGCTCTTTTACAGTTCTGGGAAAAGAAATTATTTACTCTAATTTTGATGGTGGAGTCTGCAGACAATCACTCTAACATAGTTCTTTTTATCATCATAATAATATGCTTTCCTTTTGTACTGATGATTTTTCTCCCTGGTAGATGTGATATATTATACTCTTGGGCTCCTTTAAGAACTCTTTCTCTCTCAGTGCTGGTTTCTAGAACCATTCATTTTTATCCTGTCCTCACTTTACTGCTTGAGCGTTTGTACCACTTTAGCATTCCGTCTATTTTAATTGAAATCTTACCCAATCCAATAAGGGTTGTTTTCTCCCTGTTTAGACTGATGATGTGGCAGGATTAGAATCTCATCTGGGCTGCTATAGGGTATCTTGGTGGGAGAGCTGGAACTCAGTGTTAAATCTCTGCAAGAAGAAAATGTTCCAAAATCATGCAGATTGCTCACAGCGCTTCCTACTCCAAACATCCTCACTCCCACTGGAAAGAAAAGCAGCACAGAAAGGTGGCAGTGCTCGTAAGCTATGAGACTAGAGCAGGATCTTCTCAGAGGAATAGCTTCTGAGCAGCCTCTGGCTCCACCGATTTGTGTATGACACCATCAATAAAAGTGAATCTGCAAGTGGGCCCTGGCTGATATGGGATGACTTTCCCCCTTGATTTTTGTAACTGGTATAAAATCTCCAGTTTAGTGGCCCGGCAGTCATAGCTGGTGCTGAATACACAGGAGAGGATCTTTTCTACCTGTCTCAGGGTTGAGGCAAGTTGAAGAGCTGTCATCTGAGGTCCAGACACCAAGAGCGTCTAGAATTCTGCATCAGGATTGGCAGACAGGCAAAAGCTGCAAGCCCTGTCATTCACATTTAGCACTGCCCCGTTAAACATTATTCTTTGCTAAAAGTAACACCAACCTCATGTAGTTGGCCTTGGGAAAAATTTCAGTTAAAAACTTTTCCCAAGTGAAGAAAGCAGGGTGTTAAAATGTGGCAATACTAGAGTAAAAATAAATGAACAAATAAATAAGTGCAGTAGAGAGCATTTACTTTTAAATTTTGTTCTTCTATTTTTTAACTGTTTCTCCAGAATAGCAGCTTTGTGAAAGAGACATTTTTGTAAAGGGCCTGTTGTATATTGTACCAGTTCAAGGGTGTTGTCTGAAGATACCCAGGCAGAGGATCTGAAAGTATTCTGACAGAGGATCTGTGCTGAAGTTTTCCAAATACTGTGGTGCTCAAGTCAGGATCTGGTCCCCAGAGCACCTACTGTTCTCACTTGCAGGTTTAGCTCAGGTCTCTATTACTGTTTATGCTGCTCTTCTGAACTGCCTAATATCCTTAGACTTTAAGACTTTAATCCAGTCAGTGGTTATTGTATCTATGTAACATATATAAATATATATATGCACACATATATGAAGAAAATATTTCTTCTAGTATTCCCAAAAAAACCTAGCTGATTTCTTAACTCCAATGTGTCACTGGGTAACTAAAGAGCATACTTCAGTTACTCTGGATACTCAGGTATCCAGCATACTGATGTCGCAGTCTGTAGTAGAAGCATCTCTCTCTCTGGTTGAGTTTCCAAATGATCAAACATCATGCATATAGTAGGTTCAAATTCCTTGAAGGCAGTCTTCTATTTTCTAGATGAATATGAAGCATTACCTTAGGTCCTTAGACACAGTCCTTGCATAATGACCTTAATCCCACAGATCAGAGTGAAAATACATCCGAAGCCAGATACTCATGGACAAGTTTGAACTTGGCTTCTTCCAGGTGAACAAGGGGTTATCTTAATACCCTACTTTGTTAACTTGATAGCGCCTCTTCACTATTTTTCCCCTGAGGATTTTTTTTTTTTTTCCCCGCAGTCTTTTTGGGTTCTCCACTTATCTTCATGTTAAGGTGCAAACTTCTTAATTTCCTTGTGATACCTGCACTCCCCAACTTTTTAAATGCCCCATTTTGAACAGAAACTTAATGCTTTAAGTAAATAAAATTATTTTGCCTTCTGGGCAGAATGTATTAAAAAAAACCCACCCTGCTTATTATTATTCCTTCTTAATATTTTTTTTTCAAAATAAAGCTGCAGTAATATTCCAGGTACATATCTGTCAAGCATATACATAGATCAGAAGCATGCCATGGAGCATTCAGCTGTTGAAAAAACTTGATTCCTAAATTTTCCTAATGCGTTAAAGCACTAGCTAATATAAAAATCTTTCCGCAGAGCATGGACACAATCAGTTACAACATCAGTAAAAACAAACGCCATTTTTCCAGTCAAAGGATAATAAATTAAGACAACTCCACTCATTTTTGCTTAATTAGGATCTCAAATTGTTTGTGCAAGTATACTGCTTTTGTCTTCAATCCTATCAGTGCAAAAAGGCAGAAACCAATTAGCAGTTTATTAGTGTGTTAACGTGTTAGTAATTCTTATTATATAATGAATCAATGTTTCTATGTTAGCTTTCGGTCACTGATTAAGCGACACACTTAAACATAGACTTAACTCCAATTATGGGAACAGTTCTCTGAAGTTAAGCATGTGTTCAACCGTGTAAATTATAAAATGCATGTCATGTTCAGCATAAGAGCTATCAAACAAAAGGCACTGTGAAGCAAGGTGAAATTCAAGTTGACTTGTCTCCTACTGATGTAGCTTTTCAAAAGGTACAGATACTTCCATTTCTGTTCCTCTCTCCACTACTGTGGAGTCTGTTTGTGGCAAATCAATCCAGGACAGCTTTGCGGGGAGAGCAGCAAATTGCTGCAGGTCCCAAAGTGAACTGTTAGGTAGCAGTGCAAAGTACACAATGCAATGGTAGGAGAAAAGGCATGCCCAGGCCCGACATCTGCTTGGAGCCCCTTGCACTTCCACTGTGGCTTTGAGCCATCCATGTGTGAGGCTTAGATGAGCAAAGAGTGCCCTAAGCCTGTAGGATGGTAAGACACAAAGAAGTTACTCTGCAAAGAGCTCTGTATGGAGATGAGCAGTATATACTTCTGAGAATTTGGGCCTCCAGCCCATGGAGGAGACAAGCAGAGATGAGTGGTGCCTGTGGAGCAGTCATGACTCTGGTCAGTGCCAGGCTAAGCCAGATGGTTTCAAGCTGACCCAGCAGAGTTCATCACCACTCAGTACTGATGGCAGGGTCTGCAGTCTGGTCAGTGCTGATGTAGGCAGCATGATTGCCTATAGAGTTTCTGTACTGCTATACTAGCAGCCTGCCTTCATCCATACCCCAGAAGTGAGGATGTAGGCAGCAGTATCACCTCACTTTTCTCCCCAGAAAAGAAGACAGCAAGTTTCACCTCCCTGAAGTGATTAATTCTGGCAAGTTTTATCCTAAATGAAATAGCAAACAGATGAAGATAGGTAACATTTGCTGTATCAGAGACTTTTATTGCCTGCCTTTATAGCACTGCTATTTCTTGGGGCTGTTCCATATTGTACCAAACAGTGGCCTAAGTGGTACAGATTAATGGAGTACCGTAAATTCACTGCTTTAAAAGACTTCAACTTGACAGAAATCCTCATGTGGGAAGAATAATGCATTTTGAACCAAGTAACTAATTTTAAGCATCCTTTTCTTATGTCAGGTAAAGGTAGTTCCTTTTATTGAGAGAAAAAAAAAATAAAAAATGAAGAGGGCACAACTCTTACCCAGTACTTTTTCTTTGCCATGTGCATGTCGGCTCTATTTCCTGACATTATGGGGTGGGTGATTTTGACTCTATTACTGCATCCTCTGGAGAATTCGTGACCTAACTCATGTTCTTACCAAGAGGTAAAAATGGGATGACTAAGATCAAAAGTGATTTCCTCTGTGTTACTGCCGAAGGCAATCTTTATTGAATCACTCATTTCTTGAAGAGGGAGGAAGGGAAGAAACATTCTTTGCCTCTTAAATCTGTGGACAGTGTTTTTTACACTTAACAAGCAAAACATGATACAGAGGACCACAGAATTCATCACATGTTACCTCCTCATCGGGCTGTGAAGCCCTTGAAGGCACTCTAGCATGAATCTGCTCCCCATGCAAACCAAGAGATTGAAGCACACAGATGCCTGTGCCCCTCAGACCCTCTGAGTCTGGCCTCTTGCCCATGCTTCTGACATTTCTGCACCTCTTCCGCCATGTCTCCCAATCCTGCTAAAATGAGAGGAATACAGTTAACACACTCACTGGCTCCATCCGTTAGGTTAGCAGTCCATCTATTACTAACCTATAGGTGATTTAGCTTCATTCTACCATGGTGTATCTATGACATCTTCCACCCCAAAAATGCCCCAAAGTGGCAGGAGGTGATGTTGGGTGGGTGAACATCTTTACACAGTTCTTGGGAGGCTGTGGTGGCAATGCTGAGGGTCACTCTGTGCCTCACAAACACTGCAAATTCATCATTTAGCACCAGTGTTTGCCCTCCAGAAATGCCACTGACAATGGCAGCATTTCAGTGGAAATACCTCATCTCAGCCACATCAGTATGGCTTTTATTCCACTGTCATCAGCACCCTCTGGTTTTGCAGGGCAACCAAACCAAAAAATTCTTGTCAAAGGCACTTTTGTTTTTTGACTGTCCCATAATATGAGCACTGAAGCTGTAATAACAAGGGTCTCTTCACCAGATCCATGGCTCTTTCTTCTTGCTACTAGCTCCCTGCACTGAGCAGCGTGCTGCTGAAACACAAATATGCGAGAACAGGTTCAGTGCCCACTGCCTGTACTGGTGGCATAGAAAAACTTGCCACTTTCCATTCTCATTAGCATACCAAAGTTATCACAGGCACCTTGTAAGTGTGGGTTTTGTTTGCTTGTTTTTTTCCAGACAATTGTTCGTCTTCTGTGGGCTCAAATCAATTTCTTCTTTGACAATAAAATAAAAAATCAGTAAGATGTTTTTTAAATCTACAGCTGATGAGAAGCATTGCAAGGGCTGATAGGCACTGCCATTTTGGGGTCCTGCAACATTTCATGAGATATGGCTCTCTCAGGAGCTGGTCTGAGACTCCTACACCATGCAATGTAGTAGGGAGCATCTCAAAGCTCAGTAGTATTTATGAAAAGTGTGAAGGGTGCTTTTAGAGTTTGCTGTCTCTGATGTGGATACACAGCAAAACTAGAGGAAAACAACCTCCCCTAAACAAGCCTCAAGAGCTCACCAGACCATGAACCACAACCATACCAGTCTATGCCTTTGGCAGAAAATGTGACATTATGGACAATATACCAGAACTGTTAATTTTATTTTTCATCAGTTCTAGAAAGTATTTAGGAGTTAGAGCAGTACACAGCAGTCTAAGATGCAATGCTGAGTCTATGTCAGCTACCTAGAGAAATGAGGCAGGATTAATTTTTACACAAATATTCACATCACGGTTACTTGTAATTTGTTTTCATGTAAGTAATCAATATACTCTGAGAGGAACTTGCACAGACTCTCTTGAACACCTATTTTAATGCCTAAATTAGGGACATAGACTTGGGCTCATATCCTCCTATCTTTAATGAGCTGCCTGAGGTGATGAGGCTGGGAATACAAGTGTTCTTTGACTCACTAAAGGGACTGGGGCAATGTGCAGGGGACAAGTGGGTCCAACTGAAAGCAAAATCATCTTCTCAGCTGCCACCTCTCTCCACTCACCTCACACATATCTCTGGCAAACTCACTTCTAACTTAGGCATCTTGGTCAAGTGGGCCATATAGCTCTGTACAGACAGTGTTGGTGATGCATTCATGGACTTGCCTTTAAGTGCTTGTCCTCAAGCTTTGGGATCAGTGCCACTAATTTGTGCCTAAATCTTATCCACTACTGTGATTAAATCTGCCAGTTGCAAGTCAATATATTCTCTTGCTAACAATCTCCTTTCTTGGTGTTGACAAAACTACACTATGGCCTCCTTAAATATATACAAAAATTTAAATATAGACAAACTATTTTTAAAATAGGAATCTTTAAGAAGAAGAAAACCAGATCCTATATTACTGTGGCCAAGTCTCTGCTGAGCCCAAGTATGCCCAGAGGCTGCATCACTGAACTTGAGATTTAAGAGCACTGTAGTATGAGGACTGAAGAGGCTAAGGCACTTTCTGAAGCAGCAGAGCAACAAAAGGTTGAAGAAATGTCCCACAAGTTGATTCAGAGCCTTCAGGTGAGGAGCTTCACCATCTTCACTGAATTGACAGCATACCCCAAGGGAGAACCGTGGGTATAATCTGGGTGAATGTTCTCCCCTATTTGTTCACATGTCTCTAGAATGTTCATTTCTCATACAAACTTTTTCCTTTTTTTCTGTCTCATGCTCTTTGATCTGTGAAGGATAGAAAGCCCTTGGCTGTAGGCTCCCACTTCAGCTACTTCCTACCCATGGATACGTATCTTATAACATTTAAAGATTCAAGCTTTTATGTGCATGCTGACATGGATGGAAAGTTAGTGGCTAGGTTGAGACACATCTGGAACTCTGTCCCTGCTCTGAGCCCATATTCTGCCTACATCCTTTCTCCTTTTTGGCTCTCCCCAGATGATTTAACTCTGTTATTATTTTTGGTTTTTAATGCCTTTCCTCCTCTTCCATCCACTCTTCCTTTCATTCACCTGCTTCCTCTGTAAGCTCCCTGAACACCTTTGTTTCTCATACAGAGGTGGCAGCATAGAAGTTGCTTGTCTATTTTTATTTCCATTTTATTTTTTCTTTTTTTTTCTTTGGTGGAGTTCTTTTTTTGTTTCGTTTTGTTTTTTTATTTTTTTGTTTTAGGTGATTATTTCTTCTTTTTCCTTTTTTTTTTTTTTTTTTTCTTTTTTCCCTCTCTCCAGTATGTGGTTTTCTTCTTTCAATTCCCCCTTCTGAATCACTTTTCTGTTTAGGTCTTTGCAGAACCATTATCCTCTGAATTGTCATTGCTCTTGACTATTCAACACCCTCTGGGCTGACTCAGCCCAGGCTGTGTGGGAACTGATTGGGAATGAATCAGCAGCTCAGAGCTCAGAAGGGAATTAACAATCTATTTACTCTCAGATGATTCCTGTCTCTCCACCTCCATCTCCAGTGACCATTTTCCAAATAAAACTATTTATAATCCTCAGATATATGAACCAGCAGAGTGCTAGAGAGTGGCTGGAAAACTTGTGTTAAGGCAGTAGGTGGCTGAAACCATTAAAAGTTTCAAGTGGCAATAGGTAAAATTAGTCCAAGTGGAGAGAAGATTATTAGCTAGGAGACTTAAGGGTCCTACACAGCAGGTGGTCTGTTTCCAGAAATCAGAATGTTCTAAAACCTAGAAAATATCTTTCACATTGAAGTGCTATTTTTATTCAACTCCAATTACAAAAACTGGTCTTTCCTCATGCAGAGGTACCACAAAGCAGTAACAGATGCAAGTTAGTGTGGAGGGCGGGAACTTCTATAGTATACAAGAACTTTCTGTGACAATGTTTTGAAGTACAGTTCCTGAATACTTGTCTCCAGCACCTTTTCAGAAAGAAAAGACCCTTTCCAGACATGTACTTGGAGCAGCCAAAGGATGAAAACCATGAACAGAACATGCAGAACCTATTCTTCAGCAAAGCCACTTTCCTCTACCTTTGCCTCTGTGGAAATGCTCTTGTTAATTGGATACTTCCTAAGTAATTTTCATAGCTTAATATTATTGTACTGCCTGCTGTTTGTAGTACACAGGATTGGTGAACATATGGAAATATACTATTTACTGCTGACCAGGGGATAAAACCAGAAGGTAGGTCTGTTAAAGTCAGGTCTTACAAAGCCATGAAGGGGATATAGGTGATTAGAGGACTGATTCTGCAGAGGAGGTGAAATCTATACAAAGCACTGTAAAGATCAAGAAACAACAAAGTAAAAAGGTGAAGTTACACATAGGTAGAACATGATTTTACAGAACAGGGGACTTATTCTGCAGAGGAGATGGACCAGTTTCTGAATGGCTGCTCCTGGAATGGCTGCAGTCCGAATTTGACAGATGCTCCTCTAGATGAAACTGTGAGGTCATTCCCTTGTTTGTAATGCAATTGGAATGAACTTGTTCTGTTTTGTTCCCATTTGAAATCACTGTGATCAGTGGCTCAGAAGCAATCAGAAAAAGCAGAGCCTTGTAACGTCACTGAATTTTTAGGCTTGGAGAACAGGATAATCACCCATGAAAAATGCTTCTTGAAAATTCAGAAAGTCTTTGTGCTTCATGCTCTGTGCTTTGCCTCAGTTGAGCGTGTGTCCATGGCTGACCTGTAATTACAGTACTGCCAAATGAGAAACATTGAAGGGACAGTACAAAACACAATATCAAAGCTGGAACAGAAAGCATTTGCTTTGAGGAAACATCCTTTGATTTGCAAGATGAAGGGGAAAAACCCTTATTTAGGAGGAAATGCCTTAAAATATACTCCTTCTGGCATCTGGTAAGCATTAAGTTTTTAACCAGTTCAGTTTGATATGAGCCTTGAATATTAGTTCTAGAAGCAACCCTCCTTGTTAACACACTATCATAGACCTGCCACAAAAGAATGCCAAGAGACCAAGACAGCATAAGTTGCTAGTAATCCAACTACTTGAAATAAAAATGAAGCACAGAGAACCACTTGCTTGGCTTCCACTTTCAAAATGATTCCCAGTTGATTAGAAAGCCACTTAAGAGAGCTGTGAATACAGAAGAAAAAAGATGACAAGATGATTCAGGTTTTTCATATATTTTCTTGTCCCCACAAAGGCAGGTAATAGGTTGCCTTCAAAAAATATTTAGCAGAGTTGAAGAAATTGCTGGTCCTTCAGTTACTGGTTGTGCAATGTTGGAAGGGAGCGGGGGGAAAAGAAATACTAGGTTTTTAAAACAGACTAATTTCTTACAGGTCAAACCCATTTTAATGGCTTTTAAATTTCAGAGCCTAATGTTGAAGTTAACAACAGCTGGGCTTTATAGAGCAATCTCTGAAGAAAAACAATTCAGCAGTTTAGAATCACACTGACCTGCATAGCAAATCTCTGGAGGGCTGAAAATAGAGAATATATTTTAGGGTAAAGAAAATACAAGATCTTACTATTTGCCTTTTGTTCTTCACTGCTTCACTTGAAGAACAATCCCATTAAAACATCAAATCATCTAGCTATTGCACAGTTAGATTATTAATAAAAATATGTCCTAAGAAAGCTGGCTAAGGTTTCCAACTGACAATGTGTTTCAGTGTCACATGATGTGATTTTGTTGCATGCTGGTTGCAGAAAAAGAAAAACAACCTGAAAAGAAGGAACTCTGAATTGAAAAACAGAGCAGATTTTTCTTTTCTCTGCAGATGTAACCACTGAAGGATGAGCATTTCCACTCAACAAAAAAATCAAATGATTAGCCTTTCAGCTGCTTATGGTCTCAGTGCAGTGGCAGCAGGGTACAGACTCCTTCTATGCTCCTTTCTTCTGCCTGAACTTTTTTTTTTTTTGAGGACCATCTGTTCTGCATATCAAATTCATAAGAGAAAAATCTTTTCAGTTTTAGAGCTTTAAATCACTTTATCTCCTTTTCCATTTTCTTAATCTTCTTGTTAGTTCTAATTTTAAACATAAATTTGATATTAAAAATCAGAGAATATGTTTAAGTGAGGGGTTGTGTGGCCAGTTAGGGAGACTGTATACACTTCAGAGTTTAAGGATAGACCTTTGGACTTTAGTGCTTGTTTGGGTTTGGCTTGCTGTAGCCATAGCAGAAGTACAAGTACTATGAGCGCAGTCTACAAAACCCCACACAGTGGTCTCCTAAGGCCCACTGTCTCAGGCCCAGGTGGGAGGCAGGGATGTGTGTAACTGCATGTGAAGCCAACCAAGAAGCATTAACTACCTACATAATGTTCTACTGGGACTAAAGGTTCAGACTAAGCAGCACAAACATGAATCCATCATTTATTTCAAAGGGCTGAAATTCTGTCAGCACAGAGCCTGGCCTGGATTTTGTGACACATTTAACAAGAAGTGGCATAAGAGAAAACTCAAATGGAGAAATAAATCAGAGCTCCATTGGTGGTAGCTGCTGCTGCCTATAAAGGACAAAGGACAGAAAAAAAAAAGGTTTAGCCTATGCAGAAGGGAAAGGGCTGAATTATCTTTTTATGCACCTGCAGCATTGGGGCATAAAAGAGTAGACTGCCAGATGGCTCATCCCAAGCCTAGGGAAGATGTGCTATGTTCCACACCAAGATTACCAACCCCCTGAAATGGTATAATAATTGTGAGGTTGCTCCTTATCATGCTATCTTTCAGCAAAGGAATGATATTTTTTCCCCAAGAGATATCAGGAATGACTCAGAGTGCCTGGTATTTAAACGGTATTGGGAACCTGGCCTCTGTAGATGCTAATGACTTCAGTCATTAACACAGTGAAGGTATTTTTTTTCTCTGGTTTCTGGCATGCATTCAGAAATGTTACCATACCATCAAAAATCTGCTCAGAGTGGACTTTCAGATGACAGCAGCTGGAACCAACCAAAACCTGTTAGAGGCTTGCTTAACAGAAGCAATTCCTTGTGTTCTGTTCACAAGCACTGTCCTCAGCTATGTGGATGAGGATACTGACAATTCATTAGATCTTTCAGTCAGAATCCAGCAGAAAAGAGGGTGTGACTGACATGGCCTTCTCTGCATGATATTCCTTCTGGAACTATCACAGTGTCTTTTCTTGCATATCACTACTTGCTTTTCAGGACAGGAAATGATCACTGATGTCTTCTCGCAGAGAATGATATAAAGTAACTGTGCAAGTGCACATCACTGTGACATTCACAGGACCACAGTACCATTTTTACACCATAAAAAAATAGATAACAAAGGCTGTGTCTAGCACAGGCAAGTGTCCTGGATGCTGCAAACCAAAGAGCGCTATTGGCAGTGCACTGCTATAACACATTCCCAAGCCTGCAGTACAGGTAAAGGAAACAGAGTATCACTGGAATATCATCTTCTGGCTAATCCCAACTGCTGGGTACTGATGGCACCTGGCTGCAAGGTTTCTTTATTTTATGTGAAGGATCAGACTGGTCCAAGAATGACAAAGTCCAATATGAGGTGTAAAATTATCTTTCCCTCTGCTAGTTCTATACAGGGCACTGTTATGAGAGCATAAAAGTGGATGAACTGTCAGTGAGCTGACAGGATATTCCTCCTGTAATCTCTGCTAAAGTTCTTTTTCCAGAATCATATGGTTTCAGATGAGCAATATTTTTGTACTACTTCTTGGTACAGGATACTGGAAAAGAAAACAATTTTGCCCTGTTTACTTACAAATATGTTTTGCTCTGCCTTTAGAGCAAAACAAAAGATAAACACAGCACAATTGTCTTAACTGAATGCGATATTTGAACAAAATTTAATTTCTCAACACCCATCAGACAAAATAATGTCTTTTAAAACAGTAACATCATAGGGCTGGGATCCTTCAAACTCCTTGTCAGATGAAGGAAAACAGACACTCCAGTGGGAAAAGTAATGATACATCTAATCTTGAGTCCTGACCTCACTTCCATGCATTTCAAAACTTCTGTTCTTCTTGCAATACATTGCCCTCTATGGACAGCAGGTGACCACAGGCATCAATGAAACAGAATCTTGAAAAATCCCTATTATTTACAAACTATTTATTGGAAAATAAGTGTTTCTCATCTCTAAAAGACCCAGATGGCAGAAGGATTACTGTAACAAGTAGGAAAAGGAGGCCAGGAGAGTTGTGAGTCCACTGCTATTCCGGAGCAACTTCAATGGTTTGGATGCTGGAATAGACACTTACACAAGAGCCTGGTGACAGTCACAGTGACAAAAGGCTCTTGGAAGTCAGAAGTGGAGCCCAAAACTACCCTAACAATAGGAAGAGGGTGAAAATCCGGAAGAACAAGAACAAATGCTCTTGAACTTAAGCAAGAATATATAGTTGCACATGCACAGGGTGGGAAAGATTTGTTTTGTAGCAGTATTTCAGCAATGGTTCTGGAGCCGAGAAACATTGCTCTATTGGACAAAAGGCAAATATTTTGTGGGGTAAACAACTGTAAGAAAGACTTAAGGAAAAAACCTCTTCTTGACTCTGTACTAGATGGACTCTATTTCTTAGGCAGAAATTTTTGTATGGTGGCATTAAAAAAAACCCCAATCAAACAAAAAAGCTAGAACCACAAAAAAAGCAGAGTGGTTGGAGAGCATCTAAAGAGGGAAAAGTCATTGTTCAGAGGTGTGGAAAATATAACTTCTGAGAAAATTGAATAAAAATTGAAATTAGGCAAAGATTGAGCAGAGGCACAACAAAGTAAAATCTGCAAACTAGAAGGAAACAGATGTTTTTGCATGCCACTTATGAGAAAGGTCAGTTCTTATCTCATAGCAAGGAACATCTACATTTGGCACAAGTTAAAATCTGGAGCCATAAGGAATACCAAGTACCAGATTGCTTGTCAGAGAGGTTACAGAATTTAAAATCCTATTGGACATGAAAATCTCCTGGAGCAAAGAGATGATGAATTCTGCACACTTCAAGACTGTGGGCCTAAAAATAGCTCCAAAAATGTTGCCACAGAGACCATGTAAGATGCTGGTTAAGACTGCCTTAATATTTATAGGAGGAATTCCAAGGCAACTTCTTAATATTTACAGAAAGGACCCTAAGAAGTGTTAGAGCAAAGTAAATCACACATCAGAATGGACCTATTAAAGGACAATGAAAATGACAGAAAAAATGAGAAGTGTGGCATGAGAGTTAGCTAGAATGTTAGCAGAGATTCAAAGTCAGTTTTTAACACAAAGAACATCTGAACCACAGCTGAGAAGCACATTTTTAACTGCTGTCTCCTCTTCATGTACAGTGTCTTGTTTTCATGGCAGGGAAAGAGCATTAGAAGAAGATCAGTAGACACTGCACCTTATGGAGCAGGTATCCTCTGGTAATTTTACAGGTCAGGTGACAGACCTGCAATACACCAAGCAAGCAGTGAGACTCAGGTGGCCCCAGCTCCTCACTAGGTGCATGGCCAATGTTCTCAAGGCTGGGATAATGGTACCTGGGCTGAGAAAATTAATAAATTGAAGTGTATAAGAGACAACACTTTCAGAACAGCTTGGATTCTGACACAGGGCAGACCTATAAGAAACAATCATATTGAGGAAAGAAGTGAGCCTTCCTTATGGCACAGAACACTGGGGAAATCTCCAAGACAGTGGCTGGCTTTGAGATGCACTTAGGTCAGATAGTGACACAGGCCATTATGTGAAGAATAAAGCCATTGGTAATGTCTTGGAGATGAATGTGCTGAAAGGCAATCACTTTACAGTTTCAGCTCTCCTCCTTCTTGAGTGGAAGTCACAGCAACCAACTCCCAGGCTGCAAAAGATTAGCTTTCTCCTAAAGAAGCTCTTGGTTGCTAAGCAGTAACTGTGTGGGCATTAGACCTCCACAAAATTTTGAGGATCTGCCTCACCAGAATGTCATAATGAAGCTCAAACATGCTACTGAGATGTGATTACAAGCAAAGTTTCCATTATATGGTGCTAATTTTACTGCAGAAGCTTAAAATAGGGTTTTTAGAAGGGGTTAGAGAGGAGACTTTTGTTGAGAGCTCAGGCAGATGGATTCAGCATGGCAATCAATGACATGAAATGCAGTTGGAAGATGGTAACTAACCCAGGGCCCAGTACTGGGTCCAGTATTGTATGATACCTTTATTAATGAATTAGATGAGGAGGCAGAATATACCCTAGAATATATCTCAGAATATACCCATTAGCGAGGTCGCTAATGACACAAAACTGTGAGGAGAGGCTGATATGCTAGAGGCTGGGCTGCCAAGCGGAGGCACCTTGAAAGGCTGGACAAGGTGATAAGGTGGAAGGAACATCAAAACTTCTGCAAGGACAATTGCAAATTCCTGCCCCTGGGAGAAATAACAGCCAGTATACAGTGGGGACAGCAGCAGCTATACAGAAAAGGACCTGGGGTATTGGTGGTCCACCAGGACTGTGGACCTGCTCTTGGAGTGCTACTTCTGTGCAGAGCTTTTGCATGGTTGGGGTCCCTGTGTCTCGCACGCAGCTGCCTGTGGCGGTGGGCAGTACTGAAGACTCCTGGCCAGCTCCTCTGCATTTCCTGACCACCTCCTTCAGGTACCCTGTGCTGGCTCCAGCCATGTGGGTTGTCAGGGGGGAGCAGAAGAGTGGGGATCTGGGACTCTGGCCAGCGTCTGAGGGGAGCGAGAGGGCCTGGCACGGGCGGAGGGCAGCCCTTGGGGCTGGCTGTCCAGAGCGCTGCTTCTGCTGCCGCTTCTCAGCCCAGCAGCAGAACCTTTGGGAGGCCCTTTCCTCCCCTGTCCCACCACTTTCTGGGTCTTCCTCTCCGT
>JAOEHY010032116.1:16294-39203 GCA_025447955.1 Psilopsiagon aurifrons
TCCTGGGCTACTCCATGGAGGCTCTGGCGGAGCGCCTGCTCGCCTTCGTGCAAGGGCGCTGAAGATCAGAACGGCGATCTTTGAGGGTTTGGGATTCAAGAGGAAATGGCTCTGTTTTACAAAGCAGGAGAGACAATGAAAGATATAGACCCATCTCATTCGAGTTAATGGGTAACTTGCAATTATGTGACACAGAAACGTTGCCCTGTCTTCTGCTGTTCTCCATAGAAATTCTACACAGCCCATTTTTCTGATAACGAAATATCTTTCCTCTCAGCCTTAGTTATGAAAACTCATGTGCTGGCATAATACTGCCCTAATACTCACTGGGGGCACCAGGGTTATTCCAGGAGGCAGATCAGAGAAAAAAGTGTTTTAAAAATTTGCCAGCCCTTCTTGTGAAGCCACACTTGTGTGATGTACTCCCACACATGCATACTTTGACTCTGTAGACTAAAGTAGGAGAAAGTGAGAATGCTTCTCACACTCCTGCAGTCCCTGCATTAGACACTTGCAAAAACAAAATTCAGTGTTGTCACTATAGGCTGCAGGAAGAATGAGAGGAAAAATGTGATACTTACTATGGCTGCTAGCTTGCTTATTGTGAATGTTGTATGTACTGGTTATAGAATTTACTTTTGGTGGGTGCAAGGACAATGCAAGCAGAGTATAAACATTTTAAAAGTAAGAAGCAGTCACATACTGGCTAATGCAGGAAAGAAGGATTGAACAAGCTATTGAATGATTTACCACAGTGGTGAGCTGTGCTAGTCAAGGAGGCCTCATTCAGGAGGGATGATATATTGTGTACTTTGCTGTACCAGATCTGGCCTGGATTCCTGGTATGAGCACCATCCGCACCTCCGGGACTACAGAGTGCTAGCTGAACACAGAAAGTCAAGAACTTCTAAATGAAATAGACTGTGCAAATTCCAGTAATACTTGCAGAACAATAATTGTAGTCTCCCAGAATTGCATAGCTGTTGAAAATTGTTGTAAGTTGAGTGCACACCACAGCTACCATTTTTGGCTGTGGTTAGGAGTTATTGCTTTGTGGAGAACAGCTCTTTCACATGCCAGCATATTCTGTACACTTTCTGCCACCTGATTTGAAACTTGCCCTGTGTCATTTCTGTCTTTTTGTTCCTTTAACTATAGAAGCCAAGGGCTGAGAGAAGTGATTTCACGGTTTACTCCACTGCACCTCTATGGGACTAGGAAAGTGCAACTGCCTTCAGCATCATAGTCCTTTTCAGCAGCTCCCTTGGTGGCAGTCCTGAGGAAGTTGACCCTGCTGGCAGCATCTGTCTTTTCTCTTAGAGTTAACCTTGTGTCTGTTGGTTTATTCTCTTTTGTCTACAAAGCAGACTGGGAGCCTCAGCTGAAGCTAGTGGTGAATCGAGGACAGCTGTTTCACAGCTCTCAAGTGCGGGGGGTATCCAGGGAACCAGACTACGTCAAGCCATAGTGTGGGAACTGTCACTCTGGATTCATTTCAGTGCCACCAGTCTGCGCATAAGCAATCCATTGGTTTCATATACAGTCTGGTTAATTGTACATTGAAAAGAGGACTTAGATATGTGGTTACACATCTGTTACAGGCTGACAAAAATAAGACCCTGCTCCTAATATCCAACATACACGTCCTGTCTATTCTCTCCTTTCTTTGAGCAGTAAACACTAGCATTCACACCTTTGTTTGGTGAAGACTCTATAACACCTCCAAGCTTTTGCTTCCCTATGCTAACATCCTGTTGTCTACACATGGGTGGTGCCAGTCATGGGTTTTCTTCTTTGTTAGCATTCTCTTAAGTCTTACAGCCCCAATGCCTTTTCCTGCAACCATTACTTCATGATCTAATGTCCTTCATAACCACTGCACTGCAGATAGTAGAGCTGCCTTGCAGTTTCAAGGTGGTATATGACCAGATCATGTGTATTACCTTAAAACAGAGATTTATCTAGAAAAGTCAGAATTTTCTTTTAAGATTGGGAAGTTAAAGCCAATCTGTTTAACTCAAGATCAAAACTGTACTAATTAAGGGAAGAGTTTCACTAATGTGAAGACCCTAAATTCTTTCTACTCTTGTTTCAAAACCAACAGCGTAAAAGTGATTACAAGGACAAAGTTCTGTATAACTACTTAGGAATTCTTGTACCTTGTTTTGCTGTCAGCAGAGATCTGGCTTTTTTAATGATTAAGAATTAGGAGGCAAGCATTTGGTAGAAAACCAAAAAATGCTTCCTTACAGTGCGGTGCAACTGCATGGTACTCAGTGCAGTAGCTGGAGAAGAGAACTTTTTTTGAGGTTTGTATTTTGTTTTTCTGGTAAAGTGAATGTGACTTACCTGCCTTTGTTCTGTTAACTCAAGCAGAAGAACATCAGGCATGATTAAGGTGCAGTGAGCCCTTCCAGCATGAGTGTTTCTTGAAGCAGAAATACTGGGTGGACTCTAAATGTCATGGTCCTTCTGTGCAGGTTTCCAGTATCCAGCAGCTGTGGAAGAATAACTAGAAGAAAAGCTGTCGGCATTTTCCCACAATGGATATGCAGGTATTCTGGGAATCCTGCACTTTGAGAAATTGTCTCATTTATTGCTCTTTAACTGCCCAAATGAGCCACATGTGATCAGCAAGCTCAACCCATTCAGGCTCCACTGAACTTACTGAATGTGTGCAGAAATAACTGCAGTGCCATGCAGCAAATCTGAGTCTTGGTGCATTGCAATCTCAGAATGTAGCATCAGTTTCTGCTGCAGAAGTCTAAATAGAAATATATGACCCTGAACTAAAAAATGCAATTTTAAACTTGAGCTTTCTTAACCAGGTGACACAAAGAGCTGAAGTCCTGGTTTAACTTCCAGAATATGCTTCTGTGCTCCAGAAAGTAATGCTTTTTCTGTACTAGGGCAAACTATTAATATGTGATTCTGTGTAGGTCTGCTGTGTCTGAACCACAGAAAACTTCTAACACATTCTCTTTGTTTTGAAAGGAAAGCTCTCACTTGATATGTTAAATATTGACACAGATTACTTCTCAAGTCATTTAATAGTAATTTATACTGCTAGTGGCACATCTTGAACATAGTATTTTTCTTAATATACATTTCAGAAAAAAAGCCTTAATGTGTAAAGACAATGATATTGGTAGCCAATATGGAACACCAACAGCAGTGGATTCTGTTGGAGCAGGAGCAAACCTCCCACTCTTGTTACAATGTAGTCAGAGTTTAATTGTATTTGTTACTGTTTTTCTCATTTTACAGCTATATTTTTTTTCAGTATTTTTCTTTTGTTGTCTTTCTCATTCTACAGTTACATTTTTTTTTCCAGTAATTTTCTTTTGTTTTAAAACATACCAGAAAGCAGACAGACACATATCTAAAAGACAACTACAGAATTAGGTTAAATGATTTCTGTCAATTTTACTGCAAAATGTAGTTCTCTGTGGTGAACATGAAAAGAGAGTTATGCCTTCTTGAGCCAGGCTTATGAAGTGATATGAGATGATAGATTTTTACAACTTTAGAAGGCTGGGTTATATGAAGTAATGATCAGATATAGGCCTCCTTTTGCCAGCCCCAGCACTAAAAGCCATACTGTCTTTCAGGTGCTGTGCTGCGGAGTGGTCTCTGGTCAGTAAATGCTACTTTCCACTATGGCAGAAAATTGGACAAACTCAAAGTTTTAGAGTTCAGTCTCTCTTCCACAGCACATGGCTGGAAGTGGAAGAGATGCTATCACTTCCTTGATAGTCGTGTGACTATTTGAGCGTACTGAGTTTCATGATAGCTACTAAATCCATCAGCAAAATGGCAGTAATGGAATTGTGATTCCACCACAGAATGTGATTTTTCAAATCCAATTTAAACCTCAACACTGCAGAGTTCCTATTTATTATCCTGAAATGAGGATTATTCAGAAAGATCGTAATTTCACGTTCTTAGTATCTTTTGATTTTAATATCTGCATATCTATTGAAAACCCTGCAGTGCTAATAGAAATGATATTTCACATTGATATCACAGAAAATATCACACTACTGTGGCTTAAGCAACTATTTAGTGGTAATGTGCCTTACTGGGTCTACATCTTAGTGATAACAGGCTTAGTGATAACATGTAATTAAGTTCCACANNNNGGGGTGGGGGTGGGGTAATGTACCTATTTCTAAAATAAGGTGTCACTAGACCATTTTCAGTACAAGCCATTATACTGTGGCAGTATATGGTGACAGTGACATTTCTATTCTTAAAAGAGGCTAGTGGAAAAGCAAAGTTGTGCCTGCATGCACATGCACCACACAAGCTGTGGTTTGCAGACACATTGCCAATTTCCTCTGCCTGACATTACATGGAAACATTAAACTCTCTCTGGAGCAGAAAGACCTAAGTGAGGTTTGTGGATCAATACTGCTGATACTAGCAATATTCCAGTTCAGCAATATTTTGACAGTAGAAATTAATGTTTCTGTTCTTATAGTCAGGCCTATGTTCTCATCTTAGTGTGCAAAGGTTTACAAGCCTAATGAAAACCTGCTGAAACGAAAAGAGGTTGTTCCTTTCAATGCAGTGTGTTTCTGCTCAGTCCAAATATTTATTAACAATATTTACAGTGTTGGGCATCAGCTTTTGTACATTAATGGTTTTGGGGGTGAAAAGAAACATTACTGGCTTATTCTTTTACAGTTCTTTGTGTAACTCTTAAAATAAATTTCTATGTAAATCTACACATGGACTGATGACCAGACTCTGTACACATACCACACAAGCCTGTCAGCATTTGCATAAAGTCTTAGCTACTATCAGTCAAGCTAACTAACATGCATTACTGAAAAATAAGTCACACTGTTTCTGAGGTATTTCTAAATGCTAAATTCATGAAGCACAAGAAAAATACAGTGACCGGGAGATTTTGGCTTTCTTTGTGGTATATATGGCTACAAACTATGATGGCCAGGAAATACAATGAATGAAACAAAATTCAACATCTCAGTTCATATGAATGCAAAGTCATATGGAACACACTGTATGTTCAGGCCTTTGTAGACAGGTACCTTCAGGAAAGTGGTTTTCTGACCTTAGCACCACTTCATGTCCACAAAGCATTTGAAAGATCATAGCAGATTACTTCTTGGCTTTCCAAGGGCATCAAAGTTTGCACCATGTTTGTAAGTCCCAGCAGCTTAATTGTGGCTTTCAGGATCTGCTTTCCTCACTAATATGAATTTTCTCCCTGTACTGAATCTTAAGTCTTGTATATTGTTTTTTGTTCAGTGTGTGCTCTGTGTCATCTCTCTGAACAGGATATTCTCCCTAGGCATTTCTTCATTGCACATAGCTTAATGCAGGCTAGATTCAGACATTCACATTAATTCTGTTTTGGCTCTTTGAGTGACATTTTCAGTTTAAAATAATTTATCCAGCTTTCACATAAAGAGTAAATACAGTTTTTGATGCTGCCCAACCTAAATGCTGAATCTTATACAACAATTATCAAGAAAAAAGGGCAGGCAGCTTTTCAAAATGAACGAAATATTTCTAAGAATGAGGTGCCTCCAATAAAAACATTTTGTCAAGTTCAAATGTTGTAGTAGTACCTTAGTGATAATGCATGACAACAGACACAGCTTTCACTTTTCATGTTAAAACCACTATTTACTAATACACGTTTGCCTTCAGCAAGGCAGTTGCTTCTTTCCTTCATTGAAAAAGCCACGTAAATAATTTCATGTCATTTTGCTTACCTTCTCACTTTCTCTTGGCAATACATCATGTTTGTGCCCATGAAGCAATTCCACACTTGGGTTAGCAGTAACCAAAGTGAGGAGAATGCAGATAAAATTGCCCCAGTGCTGGGATTTTTCAGGTTTAGTTTAAAGCACCACATTAAGCTCTGGAGACAACCAAACCTGTGGTGAGCTCACTGGCTGTGGGAGCCTGAGGAATGCACCCTGCCAGCACCACTGACCTGCCGCTTGGTTTACCACCATCTGCTCTGTGTGAGCTTCCAGCCCGCCTTCTGCCTCCTTCTCCTCAGCCTTCATGGTAATACTAGCCCCTATACCCTTTCTGTCTTCCTTTCCAAGTTAATCTTGGACATTTTTCTCACCATCCTCCACACCTCTACAAAACACTCACTTGAGCCAACAGGGCAGTACCCTGCTTTTTCATTCCACTCTCTCCCTGGCAAGGACTCAGAACTGGCACTCTTTAATTGAAATGCCAAAAAGAGCTCTGGCTTAAAATAAATGGTCACAGGATCTTGTTTATCTTGCCTGAACCGTTTCACCTGAGTCTGATACAACAGTGTGGAGTGTGGCTTCTTTAGGACACGAAGCATACAGCAGACTGAAGCAACAAGCACATGCCTTGGTAGTGTTAAATCGTAAATTAAAGAACAGCAGCAGGCACCTCTTCTCAGCATAAAAAGCAGAAGCTTCCCTGTAGCTCATTTAAATCCTCTTGTTAGAGGCAAACTGTCTCCATTAGGATCCTGAAATCTGCTTTACTTCGGGGAGTACAGCTCTTCAGCTGAGCTCAGAAATGAGTCCGGCAGTGCAGTTCCCCTGCGGCAGTAATCTCCAGAGCAGGCACAGCATGAAAAGCATTGCCTGCCTGCCTTAAGATTAATTTCCCCCATTTCACTGGAGTTCGGCACCACTGGCATTTGTGCATTCAGCCCTGGGGGCAGGCAAGAAGACTACTGTACCACCAACCTGTGAAGTACTTAGAAAAATGGTTTGAAAAAGCCAAGGGGGGAAAATCATCATCCTGCTCCTCTGTGAAGTCAACCGTTTTCAGCCTGCCTGTTTTGACAGCCCGGAAACACTCTGCCTTGCTGCTGTGATTGATGCCGGTGCTAGTGCAGAGAAGAAGAGAAAGCAGGGCAGACGCAGGGAGATGTCCACAAGCCTCATAATTAGGAGCATCAAATCTATGAGTGCAAAGGTGAAAACCAATGATGGAAACCAATGATCCACACAAGTAGCTGGTAAATTGTCTATTCTCTAAAGTCCCAGGTGGCAACATCATCAAAATCACTTACCCAACAAATTGAAGTTGAAAAACATAGAGGAAGACTTTACCACTACTCTTAAGTTTCCTCATACATGTGTTTCCTGAGTAGGTATCGCAGGCACAAATACTTTCTGACACAGTCAGGTTACTGTCTGCTAGTCAGCTGTGTGCAGGGAGGTGTTGTAAACTCACACTTCTTTGTACGACTGATACAAAGACCAGGCTGGGACGTATCATTTTATAAACGTGGAGGCTTCTAAGTTTCCAAATTTTCTTAACTTGTGCATTTAAAGAGTTGGCAAACAATAACATAAAATATATTAACCAGCAGAATGTTTCAGTTGTTGAAATCTTTGCACAGTTTTCAAGCATCACCTTTGACTGTTCTGGCAAATGATGAAATAATGGCTTTCATGTACTGCAGTGAGAAATGCATTTATTTCATATGCAGGCTCATCATACACTTTAAAAAGACAGCTAGCAGTATTAGTATTTTCACAGGGAAAGTACATTTCCCCTGCTTTATGTCTATATCTAACAATACCTGTTTATCCCCTTAAAAGTACTGCCGTGTATATCACTAAATACATCTCCATCGGAAGGACATGATTTTCTCTCTAGGCTCAGGGTGATATGTGGCCGAGCACTAACTACAATTACTGATGATGTGGGGGAGAGCTGTGTGTGTAGCATTCATCAGTGAAGACTGGACATCCCACCCTGGCACCCCTCTTCCCCTCCCCGTCCTCTGACACTGTGATTGTCAGCTTTCCTGAGAGTGTGAAGCAGGGGATTAGCTGTGCTTCACAAACTCCGGCAGCTCCATGCCTGTGCACAGGGTAAGCACTCCAGCTTTCTCCAGGGCAAAGGCTGGGTGGGCAGCATCAGTGAATTTGTGCCTGATGGTGAACAGCACGAGTCCTCTCTCTGCATTGAAGAATAACAGTCTGCTGCCACTGTAATCCAACAGGATGCCAATCCTGGCTGGCTGTTCTGTCACACGGACATCGCTCATCACACCACTGTGAAGAAATCTATAAAGAAAGCTGTGGGAAAATGGAAACCAGAATACAGTGAGCCTCTTCGTGACAATTTACCAGAAATAACCTACAGCTTAATTCCCACCGATTAATAGGTAGCCACATAAAGCAGCCTATCATGTGGCAACAGCATTTTGCTCAGAATGAAAGCAAAGAGAACGCAGCATTGCTTCAAGGCTCTGCCTGCCATTCCACTGGGCACCTTTGGACTCTTGGGGTAAAAGCAGACTTGCTGAAACCATATTCATTTATATCTTTCTTATTACATATCTTTGTGGGGATTTAAACATGAACTCTGCTTTGGCAAAACCTTTTGTGTCTCAGATGTTTCTTCATTTAGCTAGCTATGTTCATGCATCTATATAATTTCACACTAAAAAGAGCCAGTTATTTTGAATCAAGAGCACCTTAACAGAATTAACAGGCCTATGTCTCACAAACCTCTGAGCAGGCACTGGCCTGCTGAAGACTACCTATACCACAGCAGTGGTCCTGCAGTCCTGCCACAGTGACTGCTGAGTGCCTATCACTGTGCAGAGCAAGGCAAGAGAAGGCATTTCCTGTGGAGGCTTGACATCTCCTGAAGATGGAAATAGATTCTAAAAAGACTGAGTTTATGGAAATAAACACACTTGCTAGGATTTTGTGAAGCAATTCAGGATATGAACCTGGAATGACAAAGCAGTGGCAGATTAATTTTTTAAGTTTTATTAACTGAATGGGTGAGGGGTGGCAAAGTGGTCTTTATTCATGTGGTCTAATTAATTTGAAATTAATTTTATTTTTTAAGTTACTTTATAAGACTTTTTCTTTTTAATTAAGGGGCAGTTTAAAGCTCCTTCCTAGTATCATAGAAATATAGAATAGTTATGGTTGGAAAGGACCTTAAGATCACTAAGTTCCCCCCACCCCCTCCATGGGCAGGGACATCACACACTAAACCCAATGTCACCCAGGCATCCTTTTCTTATTACCCGAATTTGCAGAAAGAAACCAGAATAACCCTGTCTTCTCATGATTCTTGAAGCTGGCCAGTTTTATTTACGTGAGCAACAAGTAACTTCCCAAGCAGCTAGACTGGCTTAGCTTTACCTGGTTTGTGTAGGACAGCACCGCATGCACCAAGAAGTATCATTCATCCCCAGGATGCTGTTCTGCGATATTGCCTTGTAACAAATCCCAATCCTGTACCTTCTGCAGCCAGAGACAATGATTTCCCAGTAATGACGTCCCTGAGCAGGTAGCAGTTCACCCAGAACTGAAGGAAACCTGTTTGTGGAAGGGGCATACAATAAAGTGAGTGCGCCGGTGGGCCAACCATATTGGTTTGATATTTCTTTCAGTCACGTCATGCAGCATCATCTAGAATTACTAATGGATTTCATTGTGTTCTTCTGACTGCAGGGGTTTATCAAAGACTTGAATGTTGTCACTGAGAGTAATTTCATCTTTGCGCTGAGACGGACTATCTTAAGGAGTAAAACCATGCAAATTAACTCAAAATTATATGAAACCAGGACTTGGCTTGATATAACTCAGGGTAGATCATGACAAGCAAGAAAAAGGTGGAAAAGATGACTTTGGAGGCAAAAAATGGATCTCAAATTTAGAAAGCTTGTTCAAACTAGAAAGTATGGTTATTTTAAGAAGACACAGTGACAAACATCTTGTTGTGTTCAACTGTAACAGTAAAAATAGTTCATAAGCCAGTAATAGCTCATTACCTTTTAAGAAGCCGTTATCAGTACGGCACAACTTACACAAGGGAACCTGTTCTTGTGATGGGTCTGATATCATTATGTTAAGAAAAAAATAAATTTAAAAAAACCTGTTTGCAATGGATGGAGTTAGCCTGGTGCAACTCTTCTAAGCATACCCCAGGAGTATTTCCTAGTTTTCCAAAGCCACAAATGCTTTGGAGGACATTACCAATAATGTCCTCGCTAGAGGAGCAAAGTATGGAAGATGGATTACTTTCAGCCACAATATATTAAAAAATAATCCCAGAAATCTGGCCTTCTTGAGGCAGCAACAAACTGCTTTGAGGCTGAAGTGCTCTGAAAGATTAAGCCATGGACGGAGGCAAACCCAGAAGTCCCAGGAGGTACCACTGCCTTTGACTTTCTGGCAACACTGAACTCTTCCCAGCATCTACCTCAATGCTACTGCTGGCTTTATCAAGATATTGCAGTGCTTGAAATGGGGGTCAATCACATAAAGTCCAGGGGCTGCATGACTGAAATAATTCAGTTCTATAAAATTAGTTAGTGCCATATGAAAGCTATCTAAGGCAAAAATAAGAGGCACCCATCCTGAAACCCACAGGATGATCCTGCTCATCATGCTGCTACTCACCCAGTGAATTTGGCTTTTTCAGGAAGGCAGATCACTGTTGCATTAGAGGAGATTTGCAAAGCCGGATGGGCTGTGTTACTCAGCAGACGAAATCGAGTTCCTGGAATCATTAGTAACAAAGAAACACCAGTTCTAAGAGGCTGGCCATGTTAATATGAGATGAATCATAAAACGAACAGTTATTGCCATCTCAGTAGGACAGAGTTGTGCCTGCTGGCAGGTAGGAGTGACAGAAAATTTGGGTGCAAATGCAAGGTCTTCCAAGTTGTGCCTGGTTGAGATGACTGTCCAATATTCAGAAATGTATCTAAGTGATATAGAAGTTTTTCAGTATTTGAGAAGTTTAATAACTCTCAATCAATTGTTTTTCAAAATAGCAAATTTGAGTTTTTAGACTGGCTTGGAGGAACCATGCATGATTTAACACTATATATCTGGAAACCTTGAACTTTAAATAATCCATTACATTTTAAAACTGCTGTGCACGCTTCCTCATCCCTGAAACCTGAAGTCCATAAGGTTTTAATTGTGAGGAGTTTTTTTAAGGTCATGGTATCTTTTATCAGAATGAACTCAGCCAAACTCAAGCAAACTGAGACCCCTAAAGAATATTTAATGATTTCATATTTCTGACAGAATTCAATAGTTTTGCTAACCCTGGTCATGTCAGTTGGTCAGAGGTCACATCAGTTTTACATATACATAAATACACAAAAATTTCAACTGTAGTAGTACCTGACTGTGCTAATTTTAAGCAGATGAAGGACAGTCGCTTTTGCCTTAAAAACTTGCTCACTCCCATATCAAAAAGTTCAGGTATGACTTCTGGAGGAAAATGGCTGCTTTGCCCCTCCATCCCATTGTTTTTGTATCATATCAGAAAATCGTGATCTACCTTTAGTTGAGATGAGAGCTGCTTCACTTTGTTCACTTGTCCCAAATGGGTTGACAGCTCTCAAGTAGAAGAAATAGTTCACATTGGGCTCCAGGGATACTTTCAATTCAGGTCTCTTTATTCCAGCAAAAGATCTGCAAATTTTGAAGATTTCCAAACATGAAAACGTATCATATCCAAACCAGCAAAGACTAATCTGTGCAAAGAACTAGGACATCTGATGGTATTGTTGACTATTGAAACAATAGGTACCACAGAAAAACTCCAAATCAGAAAAGCAAACACTTTTTTTTCACAAACAACTGGGCTATGCAGCAGCTTCGGTGTTTTACTTGGGGGATCCTTCTTAACTTTGCCTGACAAATTTTCAGGCCTTTGTTCCTGTACCACATTCTCACTCAGTGCGGTCATTGTGTGTAATGCTCACTTTATGCTCATTTTGCAGTGTAAATCATCACATGAATTGCAAGCGGCACTGAACCAAATTCTCATCCGTCTCCTGTGAAAAGTCTGCTTTATGAAATGAACAAACTTCTAAAGAAAGAAAAACCCTTTTAATTAATTCAGTTGCATGACAGTGAATGCACATGATGAGTTTGCACTGTCTGGGCACATGATCCAGATTCAAAACAATAGATACCTTTATCTGAAACCACACAGAAACCTTGCACTTGTTATTATGGACTCTCTGCTCACAAATTGTTCATCAACAAAGCCTCATCTCTGTCTCCCTTGCAATACCATGCACTCTAACAGGCTGGTTTTGTAAGAGGCATCACCAGGGGAACTGCATCTGCACAGTGCCCTCCTTTGAATAAGTCTCCCCTTTGTGATGCCTCAAAAGCTCCAGCCTCACATCCTCGACGCTGATGTCTTGACACACTGCAGGAAAGTGAGAGTCAGCACCCACTCAAGTCTGCTTCACATGTGCTTTGAAGTGCCAGTGGAAGTACTTTGGATGACTAGAAAGATGCCAATTTTATTTTCTATATTGTCAGAAGTATGAAAGTTTGGCTTAAAAAGTCCTCATACACTGGATCCTGACAGTATATACCCTCTGCATTGTATACCTGCAGGTAAAGACTATTTCTCTATATAAAGTAGATAATTTCCTCTCAGAAATGCTTATAGGAATCTTCAAGGCAAGTGTTTAAATTTGTCAGTTCTTTGGAGAGAATGCAAGGCACTTTTCACCTCAGATTTGACAGTGGAGCCCAGGATGGTCACCCTCCTGCAGATAATGTCTCTAACAGAAACAAGATTAAACAAAGTACCTTTTCCTGCACTAATTACTGTGACCCCAGAGGATTTAAGTCAGGCAAGTCAGCAGTCAGATCATATCCCTGCTATTCATTTGCAGCGACTGTTTTTCTGCATGTGTCCCACCAGAGAGCAGTACAATCTGAAGAATAATCAGGGCTCACCCACCAAGACTTTTCACATGCCTGCTTCGGCTGCATTTCTCACAGAAAAGGTAAAATCCCACAGCCCTATGCACACCAAACTCCGGCTAACACTACACAGACCTCCACGAGTAAGAGGATGGCATAGTGGGGAAGACTGGTACATCATCCTTATTAGTCTGTAACAGGTATTCCTGTACTAACATCTGAGATTAAAATGGTTGAAAGCATTGAGAAAAAGCACTGGGCTCTCCTGTGAGCTATCTTTTTCAATCTGAAAGAATTTCGGAGAGTATGGGGCTCTTGCATCATCAGTGTGGGGCCATGCCACCTCTGGGGAATGTGTTGCATTAATGCTGAGACTGATGTGGTAAAAATAAGTGGTTTAGCCAAACACAGTAGCAATTGAAGGGTTTGCTTCACCTTCAAGACTAATGAAAGTCCTGACCATGAGAGAACTTCAGCAATGCACTGGGAGTTTGGCAGGCTGGTCAGTTCTTACTGGAAGGTTCAGGGAAGAGGTGGAACCTGAGGAGCTGCCTGATGAGAACCTTTAGACTTGAAAGAGCAAAAAGGCTTGTCTGACTACAGAAGACAAGAGAAAAATGAAAGATGAGTCACAAGGAAAAATACAAGATGGGAACTGAGCAAGAAGGCCTGTGTAACAGAAGTGAGACAAAGGAAAACTGGGACGGAAGTAGAGGAAGGGGAAAACTGGGCACGTAGGCTTTGAAGAAATTTGGCTGGGCTTCGTAGACAGCTGTCACCAAATCTGCTCCTTAAAGCACCATCCTGACATCTTTGATGTGAATCTGAAGCATGGACCACCAGAAAGAAGTTTTGAGCAAATAGATACAAGTGAGATGAAGGAAGGATACACCAAGCTATTTGTCAGAAGCTGTTTGTGGGAACATTCAGACTTGGGTCTCTTTCAAGTCTGAAATTCTCCACATCAGAATTTGATTTCATGTTTAAATCTGAGAGCATTAGCATGCCTCTTTTCAGTTATAATAGTGAAACAGGAAAGTCTGGACATTAAGCAGACCTGGTCAGTAAAACAGCAATCGGATTTTCAAATAGCATTCTCTGCTTGGTAACCTATTTTAGTGAGCTCTAAGCTGCCTAAGAATAAGAGACTATCAATTTTAGCTATGATTAAGGCTTAAAAAACAGTCCTGCTGCTGCCAACTAATGAAACAGAATATGCCGACAAGAAGAAATTTCATCTGCTGTACTCTGAGCCACATCCAAGCTTACAAGAGGCTGTGTGTAAAGAAGAAACAGGTTTTGCTGTCTATACCCTCTTTTTCTGTTTTGAGGACAGGGAGAAGGGTGAAAGTGAATACTGAGGGCTCTTCAGCAGTCATTTTGGTTTTTCATGGTTCAGGCTGAACCCGCAATCAGTGTTAAAAAAACAAGGATGAGGAGAAAGTATGATTAGTGCTTAGCTTACAGCAAACAGGTCATGCGTAGGAGAAGGGAAGGGAAAATGCATCCTGAATGAGGTAGGGTAAGCCTGTTTCATTTCCGAGTTCTTGTAACAAGCTTTGCAGTTAGACTTTAGTGAAGCTCACCTCAAGTATTGAACTGTGTAATTTTGGTCATGAAAGAAAGAAATCCACCTACAACATTTCTAATGTCAGCTATTTTCTACTTTATATACATCTGCCCACTTCATAGATGATTGGAAATGCAATGATGTTATTACCAAAGTATGAGGCATCATGGTCTTCAGCCTAAATATCCCCACAATTACTTGGTATCATGATATAAAATTTAGTGCAATTTGCACTCTCCCCACAATTTCTTGGTATCATGATACAAAATTCAGTGCACAGAAATTAAAAAACATTTGAAGTTAAACATTTTAAGTATGTCCTATTAACGTCTCTCTTTCTAAGAGAAATCTAAGTCTCAAGATGAGGTCGTCAATTTCAGGTATGTGCTATTCAAAGCAGAACAGAAAGAGGGTACATGTTTATTCAACTTTAAATCGCAAAGGAATATTATAATAGCAGTTGTTTGTTAAATTAATGATTTCCCTGGTTTGGGGGAAATCTGAAGCTGTGTTTTGATGCATGTTTCTCTCATCAGCATCCTCATTTATTTCAAGGAAACAATGTCTAGAGGATATTTTTTAATATTGCATGAAATCAGCAAATGATATGCCTCACAGTGATTCAGAACGCCCTCTGTGCTTTAATTGTGATTTCCACCCCCAAGATCCCACTGAAACAGCACCTCCAGACCTGTGCTGCTACCATCAATGTGGAGTTAGAGCTGAAAGTATTTAAACTTCTCAAGATACATGTAGAAGCACACAGAAGAGGTGGACCATGAGCTGAAAAGAAGGTTGAAGCTAAAAATAAGGAACAAGTAGCTGTCACTCCACTCCCAGCTGTGCCATACGCTTCCATTCTCCTCCCTTGTTCCAGCTCTGGCTGTTTCGGTTTAGACCACGGAAGAACCACCTACAATGGTTCTCACTGCTCTCTGAGACAGCAAGGCCAGCACAGGGCCTGAGGGAGGGGAGGAGGAGAAGGGGCAAGAAGATTCCCTTATTTTCCCTACCTCCTTTCCTGAGCTGGGAGGACAGTCATGTGCACACACAACAGGAAGGAGGCTGGGTATCTTTTTTCCAGCATTGGACCTGCTGTGTATGTAGACCGAAAATTCCAGTTCCTACAAGTGCCATTCTATCACTGGCAAAGAGGATGACAGTCAGTCACTTCCACTTTTATGAACTCACCACATGCTATACTGATTTCTGCCCCCCTGTCATTGTGTGATACATGGTTTCCATTTGAACAGCCCATATACCTAATCCCTGCACTACATTTCTCACAGTTTTCCATCTTCCACCCACAGCTCCATTGACTTCTCAACACAAAGAGTCTGAATAGCAAGAAAAAAGCAGAGCTCTGGAAATGGAAAGAAACATTTCAAAGCCTCATAAAGATTGTGGGAAAAGAATCAACCTGGCGAGGAGATTTAAAACTACAGAAGGCGGCCAGGGACTTCCAGTGCAAGATTCAACTGGACAACCGGTTACAGAAGATTGAAGATAATTTTCCGTGAAACCATGTCCTTCGGGTGCCAAACTGACGAGGAGAGAGAACCCAGCAAAGGAAACATGCTGCTTTGTAATAAACTTTTGATGATGATTTATTTCCATATGTGCTTCAAACTCTCTCCTTGGGTACTGGGGGCTGCTCCAGTACTGCTCCAGAGACCTCCTTGGAGATACTCAAAAGCTGCCTGGGCAACTGGCCCTGCTTGAGTAAGGTGCTGGACCAGATGACTCCAAAACTCCCTTCCAACTCAACCATCCTGTGATTCTGTGACATGCTGCAGCCCAGATGAGGAGCTTCACACTCCTCTCCTGTTCAATGGGGCATTTCCCCCTGCCTGCTCCCTTGGCAGTGTCCTTTGCCTTGGGTGAATTCCCAGAAGGACACCTGTGAAAGTAGCTTTGCAGAGTGGAACCATGCCGCTTTCTCCAGGAATACCCTTGGATGTCCTTCTCTGACATCTGCTTTTATGCTGTGCCCCCACTGCAGCTGTATGAAGTTCCCAGGGTGCCTGAGAAATATGCCCGAACTCCCATCCAAGGATGGGGAAACAGCTGAGCTACAGGGCTGCCACGAGCATGTGAGCCACAGGCTGCCTGTTGAAGGGCTCCACATTTGGCTGGTCCCAAGATGCATGTTGCTCAAGAAACCTGTGAAGGACAAACTCAAAGCTTTCAAGGAAAGCAACCAGAAGAAATTACAGCATTCCCCAGTCCAGGAAAATGCTAGGTGTGCATAAAGACATAGTTCTGCGCAAAACTAAAGCATAGTTTTATGCTACTCTACAGGTACTAGATACAGGAACATTAAGTTCCCTAAAAGTATTTCAAGGAGGAAGCTTCTCTCTATATCAGCTACATAAAGAACTGATTTCTAGTCCTAACTTGCACACTGGTGGCCTTGGATGGGAGCAATACAGCCAGTATGCACCATCTATCAGCAGGCTCTTCTTTTCCCTGGGCTTTAAGCAAAAAATAAAAAATAGGAATCTTAAAAAAATATTTCTCCATCACTGTAAGATCTTGTGCCATTTCAGAAGCTTTCCAGGTTGATCTCAGGGGGTTGCTTTTGAAAAAGGAAAGAGGGGCATTGCTTTGAGGAAAAGGAAGTGCTAAAAGATGGTCTTCGGCACTGTAAAAAGAGGTCAGATTCCTTCTACGAATACAGAATTTTAAATCACAGCAATTCTGAGAAAATTCATTATTTTATCCCATGGGAATTTTTCATTCTTGTCATAATAAAATGCGAAGTTCTGCCCATAGGGAAGCCAAAAAGTCAAGTGTGACTCAGTATAATTATAAACATGTTAGATTTCACACAAGGTCACTTAAGAAAGGGAATGGGTCAGTTCTGACAGCTTTTTGCCACGGTTATCTCCACACAAGCCAACTTTTTGGTGCTATCGACACTTCACTCACAGATTGCAGAAAAAGGCACACTTTCTGGTTCAGCTTTGAGAAAAAGAGGCAATTCCAGTTAACGGCATAGAAACTCAAGGGCAAACATGCAGCTCAGGTTTTGGGACAAGCTACATTGTCCCTGACCAATAGCAGCTTTGGCTGGTTGACAGGGACCTGATGACCTCATGAAATATGTATGAAACAGAACAGGTCGTGGCTGCTCTCCAAGAGCCAGGAGAGCTGAGCAAGACCTCTTCTTGTTTGCATCAATGCAGCATGCTGATACCGTGTGAAAAAAAGGTCTCCGCACCCTGCAGAATTTATTCCAGTTTTTAGCCCAGTTTTCTGAGGAGCAGCACACTCACAACTTCACTGTCATACTTGTCTACCGAGACCTGTGAACCCTTATTTCACTTAACTAATTCTGACTGCAGGAGGTGGAGCTCTTCCCTCTCAGCCACATCTCCATGATATAGATGTAAGCTAGCCCCTGGGTAAAGATCTTAATCACAGTCCCCAGGAGGTGAAGAAGACAAGCTCAGCTTCGCTTTGGCTCTTCCACAGCAGTACTGCAAATCACCCCCTGCTTCCCAGAGCGTCTCAGACCTTTGCAACTGTACTTTGCTGGAATGTTGCTGTCATTCTTTTTAAACAAACATGCATCTCTAATGACATACAGAGCACCACATGATTTTCTCTGCATTTCAACATAGTGGATGGTTTCATGGCTCAGTGGTGCCTATGTCCCTCCTCACCCTCTCCTCTGTGCAGCACAGACTTAGCTTAGGGGAAACCAGAGAGGGTCTGGCAGAAGCAGACACTACCCCCAATCTCAGAGCTGCTCTTTGGGTTGCTCTTTGACCCCTGTGGCATGCCTGCACAGCCTGGCAGTGCTGAGTTCAGGGATGCTTTGGGATCAATCTGCCTGCACATCCAGACAGCACAGATGGGTCACCAGTATCACTGGGACACCCACATCACCCTAACTATGCCTCAAGCAGGATCCTATCTTGTTCACCACAAAGCAGGGAGCAAACTGGGCCAGACTCCTCCATCTCACTGCTTTCCGTGGAGCTCAGCTGCCCTCTCCTGTCCTGCCTGAGGCCAGGACAGCTGTGGGACAGCACTTCCTGACAGCAAGGCCCCGCAATTTCTGGATGATTGCAGACAGAGCACTGCCCCCAGGGGTTTGGCCCAAAATGAAAGAGATTGCCTGGTTAAGCAGAATGAAAAGAAAGTATTTTTATGTCTCAACATAATCTCATAGATTAGTGTCTGTCTTGTAAATTCCTCAGAATGCAGAAGCAGATTTTGTTCTTGTGCAGTTGAAGGCGGAATAATCCCTCGTGTAATGACCCATGGTCCAGGGGATGCTCATTAGTGGCTGACTAATCTGACCACAGCACTGACCTGAGACCCTCTCCTTCTGGCGAGTGCTGTCGGCAGTACTCCAGGGTGAAGGACTCCACCGATGCCAAGCCAGCGCACCAGCGGACAGTGGCCGTGTCCCAGCACACGGTGCAGTCCTCGGCCTTGATGGTGGGGACTGATGGAGCTGGGGACACAGGGACAGGTTAGCCATACCACAGGGAGGGCACCAGCAGCTGGAGGAGGATGCTGGTGAGAGAAAGGAAAAGTCATCTCCCCCCAAACCCCCATGGAATAATTAGTTTTGCCCATCTAGCAATGATCTTCTGCTTGTTTGTGTTTCAAAGGCAGAGAGAAATATTATGGGGAAAAAAAACCCTACTGGGAAAGTCACTGTGAATATTTGTGCATTTCTGCATGTCTTTATAATGCCTGGGTAGATTTTTATGCATTTCTTCAAACACATTTTCCTTATTTCTGCCAATCTTTAACGAGCAGAGCAGCAAGGCAGCACTGCTTACAGCTCTCCCTGCATCACCTCAATCATGTCCTCAGCAGATTCTGCATGAACTCCATCAGAAACAAATATGCTGCTGCAGAACTGACAGGCAGATGCTGACAGGCAGATGCTGACTTTCTTCTAATTATGTCCTGTTTGTTTTAGCAATTCTAAAATTTGCTCCTGTTATTTCTCTTTTTTAGAGCCAAGATTAAGAATTACAGGACCAACTACAAGACAGAAAACAGAATGTAAAATAATGCACTGAATATATAATGAAAATAATGCAAGTAATCTAAAGGTATTGCATGAAACTGCACATCTGACATTGTAAGCTGAAAATGCATTAGATGTACTCACTTTCTCTTTCCCTTTACAGGGAATAACAACATAAACAAACCTTTAAAACCTGTTGTTGAAACTCATATGAACAGCCTTAATGCCAACTCTTAAAAGAAAGTTTATTAATTAAGAAAAGATCACATAATGCTATCTTGCTCTTACAGAAATAGGGCTCCAAATAGGAGGCAGAAGACAAAAGCAGAAATTAGACATTTTTATGACAACATCATCTTATAGAACTGCAGCAAGCATTCTGGGTACATTCTGTTTTCTAAGCAAAATAATTTGTTTTCAGCAGAAAATGAAAGAAAACCACCCAGAAGTACATAATGATTTCATGGTTTAGTTTAGCTATTCAGGTTAAGATGTACTTGTTTTACTGCAGGAACAGACATCCTAGGTAGGTATCCAGCAGAACAATGATTCCGTGGAATAGATTCTCATCTGGCAATACATCTGCGTACCTCCCTTAGAAACAGTCAATTAATTATCTTCTGAAATATCTGATTACTGTCTGGTTTTACATGCATCTGTTCCTAGAGAATAAAAAATTAATAGCTAAATCCTCTAATACCTGCATTCAGCAATTAAACACATACCCCATTTATGTGTGAGCAATCAGGATGTCCAAGCAATCAAGCTCTTTTTCCCTTGTTTTTGCTTTTTTAAGTATCTGTCTAAAGAGTGGATGGAGCCAGCGCACTAGAAGAAGTTGTTACTGTGCCTGGATTTTTTAAATAATGTCTCTACATTTGCAAAGAGCCTTCATCTGGAGATCAGTTTGGGATGGACAGGAAGGGGAGGGGGGCGGGCAGAGGGATACTTGCTGCCTTGTGCATCATTCCCTCAGGGAAAATACTTCTGGGAAACAGCATGTTCCCCAGGGGAGGGGAGGACAAGCTGTGAGTCTGGGAGGAGGAGAAACATGAGACAGGAGGTGCTGGGGCGATGTTGCAGCAGCACCTGCCTGAATTCTCCACAACTTCCCAGGCCCACTGCCGCCTCCACAGGTGCAATCCCAACACAGAAACCTTATGGGGGCTATTAATGCGTATGCTCCTGCAACTGCATAAACCATCAAATTACTCTCTAGTATGTGCCAACTTCTGATCTGAGCTACTAAAAATACACTCTGAATTATTGCTTCTGAACTCCTTGGGCTACTTGAAGAATCAAAGTATTCTAACTTTGTATCAAAGTAGCTGGGCTCATATGGAAGAACAGCTTTCCACTTCTAGTGCTCATCTTTCCATCCTCTGTGATAACAGCCTGCAGGCATTTTGCATCAGTCAATGCTTAGCAGTGTCCTGCAGGTCCATTTGAGGCTCAGTGCACTCCAGAGTGAGTTCAGCTCAGCTTGAAGGAAGGTGTTTAGTTAGCCTTTGTTTGATCTAGTCTATTTGTTTTCTTAAAGAAATAGGCCAAAGCAAGGCATCAAAGACTTAAGGAAATTAACAACTTCGGAAGGCTTCGGTTTTGGGAAAAAGAATGGTGAGCCTGACACCAAAAGGCAAAGACAGTTCTTATAAATAGCAGCTCTAGAGGGGTGAGAACCCCTTTTGAAATTATGATTTATTAGCTAGCAATAACTCATTATTGTTTGACCATTTCACAGGAATTCTGCATCATGCTGACAATTAAATTGTTGAGGCCATAAGTTCTGAATTTCTGCTATGAATTTTCTGGAAAGTAATATTTGCTAAAGCTACAAATAGTAAATTGAATATCAAAGAGAATTATCAACAAATTTGAAGTCTAGTGGATTAAGCAAAAGGCTTGAAGCTATGTGCTGCCAAGTAATTCATCGGTCTCATACAAAATTATTTCATTATGAAATTGTTAAATATCCATGTCTGTATTTTGTGACTGCAAGTACAGAATGATTGTTTTTACCCTGTAGCTCTAAAAACATTATCTGTCAAGAGGGCCTCAGACACAAGATGCTTCACCTTGCACGTAACTCAAGATGCAATAGTTTTGTCAATACAAATTATTAAAGACATTAAAGCTCAAAAAATTAATCAGTCAAATGAAGCTCATAAACAGTACTTGTCTGATTACTCATCTTAATTTATACCACTTAAACAGCAGCAGAGCCTCTCAGCCACACCTGAGATTTGTGTCCCACTGAGCGAGATGCAGTATGTAAGCTCAGTAAAGCGGGCCTTCTCTTGAGAAGTTAATCATGTAAATCAATGCAACATAGATGTATTTGGAAGGGTGGCAGAGAGACAAGACACGCAGCTGTCACCTCTATCTTTTACAGGAGAAGCAGCATCAGGGAGCAGCTGGGTGCCTGTCCCAGAGTATTGCAGTGCACTCAAACTGAAATTCACAATGTGCTCCCCCAGTGTCTTTGTCACGGGCCCTGAGACTGAAAATGTTTTCAAATCTGAATGCCTGCAATTTTCCTTCTAGCTGCAATTATGTACTATCTCTTAGCAAAAAGAGAAATGACCATAAGTTGCCTGCTATCTGCCAGATGGGCTAAATGAATCAACTGCTTCTGTTTCAGAAGAACTGTTCTGGACTTCTGAAAGGATGTGATGCTTATAATAATCAAATGCCAAAATATGTACATACCTGTTTTGAAAATGGCTTTTTCACTGGGTAAGCTGCAGCCTGTGCCATTCACAGCCATGACCCACACACTGTAGCAGTGATCTGGCTCCAGGTCCTCCAAAATGCAGTGGCTCTCCTTCACTGTCACTCTGTACTCTTCCACCAAAGCTAGGAGAACATGCACACGCACAGGACATCACACTCATGTTGCACGGCTGGGGATTATGACTGTGCCTCTCAAACAACATGTGAAAAACAGTCAGTTAAAAAAAAAAATCCAGAAAGCATTTACTGTGACTCAGTTTTGACAGTTTCTGAGTTGAGTGCACTCAAATGCCGTTGATGGGAAGAGGAGATTACGGCTCCCAGTTCTGCTGAGGACTAGATTGAAAATTTGGGACATACATTCAGCAGTCATGAACCCTGCTTATGAACCCACCTTATAACGTAACAGTTTCTCAAAATGGACTTCATAGCCCTGAGCTATAAATTAGACACTAAAAAAAAGCCCTTAGCATACTTTAGTATGCACACAGTGCACACAAACCCACATACACAAAGACACCCATGCATTTGTGCAAAGCCCACTTGCTTAGAAGGACTTTATGATCAGTCTGATCTTCTTAATGAACAAATAATTTAATCCCATTTCTCAATTTCATATTTAACGTCTGAAATATTTGAATGGCATTTTGAAAAAAAACTAAATCTTTGTCAAATGTGGAAATACTAGTTAACTTTTCCTGTCATTTTTTATTAGGACACACTCCTGAAGTACATGCAGGGCCCTAAAAACTGAATGAAGCCCATCCCTTTGGGAGCTCTATTATTAGTCCCCATGAGCATCTATGGGGCAGCATGGACACATCTTCTCTGAAGGTCAGGCCACTTCAATAAAAGGACACCTCAACAGTGATGTTACTGCTTCTCTGCAAACAACTGCCCTGTGCTATA
>JAOEHY010032117.1:0-22097 GCA_025447955.1 Psilopsiagon aurifrons
GAACTGTCATATGAATCACTCCAGAATACATCTTTTAAACACCTAACAGCTGGATTCATCATCACTGCTGCAACACTCATCCACGCAGGTTGAGAGACTAGAACCTGTGTATCTGACACTTCTGTATTTTCCAAACAGCTTCTTATTCCAGCAATTTTGGAATGTTTTGGTAAAAGACTGTGACATCCTAGATTTGACAGGGGAACATTCTAAAGGAAATATCATAAAATCATATATTCCCAAATTATGGGTGTAACTTAAAGAAAATTCTGCATTAGTATTTTTACAATTGTGAAAATAACCATGAAGAACAGTACTTACATAGGATACGAGCAATTTTTCTAGGATGGGTGAAACATTATTAATTCATCTTATAAAAGAAGAAAAATGGCTTTTTTCCTCATTTTTCTGTCTAATGTCTGAGAATCTCCCATTAAAAAGTCATTGAGTGTCACATACCTATTTATGTTGGAGCTTTTTCTAGAAAACAGATGTCTTAATTCCATGTGCTTTGATGAAAAGTTGAAGATCAAAAATAAAAGCCACCAAACTGACTTATGATTGTATGAATAATAAGTTTTATAGTTAAAATCTTGAAAAGAGTCTTTATTTTCATTAGGCATTCCACCATGGATTGGAATTAATGATGCGAACATTAAAGTCTTTGAAACGAATGTGTCTGGAAACAGATGTACTACTGATGAACACAAATAAAACTATTTTTCATAGAACTTCCCATCTGGAGAAGAAAATTACTGTGTTCTATATTACATCATTATCTACCATAGGCAAAATTTGCAACAAGATAGAGACACTATTAGCTTTTAACATTTTGTTGAGTTTCAGAGTGCATTATGATTTAAAAATCAGTTAGGTTTCAGTTAGGAATCAGTTAGGATGCATTTACATTGCATCCACAGAAAGTTACATTGAAATATATGAATACCACAAAATCACTCCCCAAATTTCAAACCTTTAATTTCAATTTCTGGAGTTATGAAAATCAAATGACAGTTCAGAATGTAAAGAAGCTACATTTTCTAACCACCTCAGTGTTTATCTACCTTGTTTGTGTCACTAAGCTACAGCATTCAACTAAAATATTCTACTCTAACAGACACAGAAGACCAAACTGAGGTAGTGCAAGGAATTATACACAGATGCCTTACTGTCACTTAGTTTCATGACCGCTGGAAAGCAAACTGGTTATAGAGTTCTGCATTGTGAAGACTGATAAATTCTTCAATTATTAATTTTTATTATAAATTAATCTTCAATTTGATTTGGTTGTTTATTTGGATTTGGGGGGAGTGTGTGGATTTTTTTTTTTGTTTGTTGGTGCTTTTATCTTGTTTGTGTGGAGTTTTTTTAATTTCACGCAAAACCTATTTCTTGGATATGTAGATGAAAGTTTTCTTATTATCCAAACTAAATTATTGTGGAGATAGTATTGCATTGATGGCAAATTATTGAACACAGAAGGTCACACATTTCTGAATTAGGTTCTCTATTCCTATTTAGTGAACTGGTTACTCAGGTGGTGTAAATTAATGCAGCTTTAGTAACACTAATGCTTAAATGTCTATTTCAAACACTTAAGAATGCTGCCTGAGTTTTGCATCCTTCTTCCTTCAAAATGCACCATAACATTCTCCCTAGCCACCTCAGGATTTATATCCAAGGGGTAGCTCTGATGTTACCACATTGCTTGGCCTTGTTTGCTGAGAAAGTGGTTGAGCCATGAGGCAGTGTCTTGTGATAAAGTCTGTAGAAAGATATAAAATGTGACATTATAGACAGAAAAAGAAGTGATGAGCCAAATATTACTAGCAGCTCTGGAAAACTGATGGGAAATAACAACATGAACAGGTTTCTAAAAAGAAATAAATCATGGGGTCTAAGAAATTGTCAAACCATTGGTCTCAGTTCGTGTTTCAGTACTGATGAAGGCTGGGAAAGATAGATGAGAAACCAGTATAGGAAGACATGGATGTGAACTGTTCTTTTCACAGGGTGCTTAGTGGGCAGTCAAAGCCTTCAGGGTGGTGAGCACATGGAGCCTAATAGCTTATTAAATACTATCATCTGTGTATGTTAGCCAGTATGTAATAGATATATGCATTTAAACTGAGTATGTCCTGCTGGCAGATTCCCCTTACGCACAGCTAAAAATTTCAAAACAAATTCACTTTAAAGAATAACAGCAAAAGAATTTACCAGTTTGGAAAATAATTTAATTCTGTGTGATTCTGGATCAAGGTCCTTTCTTTTCCTTTCTTCTTTTTTCCGCTCTCTTACGTTCTCCCTGCTTTCTACCCTCCCTTCCTTTCCTTTCTGTCTTCTTTCTCTCTTTCTGTATCGCCGTCTTTCTCTCTTGAAATACCAGGATGTCAACATGGTGTTAATTCTTCTGTTAGTGGTTATTTCAGTGGAATTGCAGAATAGTCTTTGTAGCACAAATATTTGCTTTGTGATTTTCCACATTTTATGTATCCTTGGTCCCATTTACACTGTTGTACCAAGCAAAGGCTCTGTATCATTTCCCTCCTTGTCTGGTGTTTGGGTTAATAATGTGTGATGTCTCAGTCAATAGAAAATTATTTCCTAATCCTTTAACAATTAAGTGATTTGTATTTGCAGCACTTTTTGGACTTCGCACACTAAACTTCAGCATCCATTCTGAAGCCAAATTTCCTTTGATGACGCTATAGCACATCATTGCATTAATGGTTTTACTCTAGTCTCCTGTTACTGTTGCCAACAGTCTAAAACTAGTATGAATGAAATCTTTATTTTTAGGGGAAATAAGAACTAACCAGAAACTCCCAAAGACTCATGTAGATGTAGAAATAGCAGCTGTCTTGGAAAATGTCATCTGAGCAGTGGTACAGTAATGACCATATTATAATAGTACATTGCAGGATACAGGAAGCCCCTGACAGAATAGTGGGCTTATGAATTCCTCTCAATACTTCCCAATTAGCAGTTTAATTTTGTATTTAATAAACCTGAGGAGTCACCATAAAGATTCCAATGAGAGATGAAAGACAAATACTATATAATAAGAAAACCTATCCCCAATTTTATTCACATATTGGAAAGTGCTGATTAAAGAAAAAAAAAAAGCCAAACCCAAAACAAAACAAACAAAATAAAAACCCTACACTTTTTTAAAAAATAAAAATAAGCAATAGGAATTGTTATCTGCTCCGCAGTTAACAAAAATCTACTCAATTAAAAGAGATATGAAGTTTGTAATAGGAAGAATGTGACAGTTAACTAGCAAATGAGACTAATAAACTATGCACTGAAATGGCTTATTTCTGCACAAGCTGTTTTCTTTTGGGTTTTGTTATATGAAGACACAGACTTATCTCTCATGAAAGGGGGGGGAAATATGCAGTTGGAGAGAGGCTGTTTCATTTGGCACTGGTTTCTTTTGTGCATTGTAACCTACTAGGTTACAGTGTCTAAGACTTACATGTCTGCATGCATCAGAGAAAACACATCAGCCAGTTTTATATGTAGCCACAAGACAGGTCCTATCCCAACTGCCCCTTGAAATCTGTTCTGTTTGGAAAGTATCTTTTTTGTGAACACCTGTCTGCTAAAGTGTAGTTGCATAGAGATCTAACCGGTAAGCTTGTAAGCAAAGAGCATTGAAACATGTTCTGGATTTTCTATGGACTTACATAAAATCATAGAATAGTTAGGGTTGCAAAGAATCTTAAGATCATCTAGTTCCAGCCCCCCTGCCATGGGCATGGTCTCACATCCTTTCTCAGACAAGTTTTCTTTCATTTTTTGGAAGTTGGTTCCTCTTCTCTGCCATTCCTTTGTTGTCCTCTTCTCTTTGGCATGCAGTTCCCTTCTGCTTAGGCATACGACCCTCAAGTTTTCTCCATCAAGTTTCAGTCTTTGCTACCACTTCCCAGGACCCAACTACTTTTCCATTTCTTTTTACCACTCCCAAAGTTTCCATGTGGATAATTTGTGACTATTCCTACACTCTGATTCCTTGCTACCTTTTAACCTAATCAAATAATGCCTTTCCTTCTTTCATGCTACATAAGTTTGTGCCTTAGGTTTTCCTTAAATCTTTATTTCAGCTTCTAGTGGACAAAAATGAATTAATTACCACAATGTTTGTGATTAAGCTTACTGGGTACTTATATTGGATGATTGTGTTTATCCATAAAGGCAGAAGTGTGTATGGAAGAAAGTCAATTTGACAAATTGCCTCTATTCACTTCCACTCTGTCTCCTGCTACGTCCCCGTTCCATATTGATTCTTTACTCACAGGTCAATTTCTTCACGCACTTCTTACTCTGTAGTAGTTTTATGCCACTTCTCTCTATGCAGAGGTTTTATAATATAAATTAGGCACAACATAGTCTGACAGAACAGGCTCTGATATGCAGGTTAGTGAACTTATGAATGGCATGGTTGCAGGTGATTTAATTCTGTCTTCTTCATTCTTTGCTTTGACTCGTGCACTAGCTTGCTAATACTGTTGTCAAAATAGTACAGACAAGAATACAAACACTTCTGACATGAAATTGATAGGATGGATTGTTTGTTTTTTTTTTTTCTGAAGGGAAACAATATTAACAGCTTTTGAAACAGATCCTCAGAATGTAGATAGTCAAACCAGTGTACTTGGATTTTTCAGAAGCTTTTAATCATTCTTTCAGACCTTCACCAGAGGTTCAAAAATAAACTGAACAACTGAAGAAAGGTGTTCTGTAGTGGATAAAAAAATAAGAGGATAAAAAGATCAGAAATAAAGAAGAGAATTTAAGTAAAATTTTCATGCCACGTAAAGACTTCTGCTAGGATACTATAGGTACCGGGATGCAGGTCATTTAACCAGTTATAGAATCCTCAGAAAATGATGTGGAAAAGGAGGTAAATAATGATGTGATAAATTTTACAGATAATACAGATTTAGAGTTTTTTCTACTAACCATAGGGCGAAATTTTAGGAAGAGTGTTTTCCACTGTCATCAGTTATGCAAAAATCTTTACCAAAAATATAAACCTAAAACGGTCATTTCTTTAGATAAACACATAGCAGTTTAATTCTACTAATGTGGATTTGAAAGCAAAATTGTGTCTCATTTTGGTACAATAAGCTTGAAGATTAATCATGAAAATTTTTCAGACTTCTTGCCAAAACCAGTACTTGAGAATGTGTTGGAATTGAGTTTAGAAAAGTGTCAAAAATGCATTGTGTCAGCCTGTTTCCCATTTGCTTCTGGTTTCAACTTTCTTTGAGACTTTCCCTGTAATTTTTCTTAAAAAATATTAAATTACTGTGATTTCTTACTATGCATAAATCCTAAAATGCACAACAAAACTGACAGTCTCTTAGGTTTACATCGTTTAAAAAGGCTGAGGCTGCATCTGTGTCACTTTGGATCTATTTATACAAGGTGTAAGTGGAGCTACCCTAGCAGGAGAAGACAGCTCCGGAAAAAGCAGCTTTCTGCAGAACGACACCTTGCCTAAATAGCTCTGCTTAGAGGCTCAATATTTAGCCTCTGAATGTCTATGCGTTAACATTGTTGTCGTGATTTTAGGAATCACACACCATTGTTGCTGTGTTCCGTAGCTATCATTCTCAGCTACCTCAAAGGCAAATTGAGAAATTCTTACATGTCACAACAGTGTACTACATAAAAAATGTTTATAGAGTGCTAACCCTCTGTTGCAAGAACTGCTTTCTTTTCTCTGGTTCCCAGCACGGTCTCTGGATGTTATTGTAGTCATAGTTTACCTAAGTATTGAATGGGAAATGACTGGGCATGGCTGAAAACTAAAAGATCCTTGTGATTAGATGGCAATTAAAGCTTATTTTCTTCTCATTATTCTTTTTTAAATGAAATCATGTTAATAGAAGAGAGGAGCTTCAAAGGTGTAAGGGCTCTGCCCCAGAATTGTATGCATGCAGAAAGTACCAACCAGCATGGCCTCAATGACTGGAGAGAAAGCTTTGTTAGGCAGACGTTGTACATGGGACCAGATGGCAGGCTAAGAGCAGGAGATTACAGTACTTAGAATTGAATGACAGGTTTTATTCCCAGTGCCACAACAGTTAAAGTGAGTTTTCAAAGTTCAGTAAGCAGAAGTCACATAACTTGTGACCTCATCTTGCCAATTAGGAGAGAAAAATTTTAAGGGTAATAAGCTTGGCAAGATATATGTTGACTTTCAGGTCTAATGAGGATCATTTTGTATAAATTGACAGTATTCAGTATTCCTTATTCAAAATGAATAAACATATTGTATGTTTTATTTCCACTTTTTTATAAGGCATTTCAGCAATATATGATATTGCAATAAATGATAAAAAATATATGAGCTTATGATAATAGATGAAGGAAAAAGCAATGCTCTTCACTGGGTATATAGCCCTCTTAGCATCTGTCAATGTTCTTTAGCTGGAAAGTCACACAACAAAACCAATTCCTGTATCATGCAAAGCATTATATATATAATCAGAAAAAAAAAAATCAGAAGTGGCTATATTATTTATAAGAATGACAAATAAAATCAAGTATAGGCTGTTTTAATCACAGGATAAGAGCATGTTAAAGAACTAGAAGGGAATCTTCGTGTACAGAAATGTATATGCTTAGTGATAAAATAATCAGAATAACGAGGTTTAGATTTTGCTTAGCAGCTCACTTTGCAGATCTATCATGTATATTTTAAATAGCAATTTGTTAAATATGAATAGTTCTTCAATACAAACCAGAATGTCACATACAATCATACAAGAAATTACAGTATATGCTGTCTCCAGGATTTGTACTATTAACTTCAGAGAAAAGAGCTGTAGAAGAAACAAGATGTAATCAAAGTAACCTGAACCTATGATCTATTCCTAACAGATAAGTTGTCTCTTTCCTCCAGGCTCTCTGTAACTTTCAGAATGTGCCCTGTAGCTTTTGTTGTGTGTCAGTGTTTATCTCAATTAAAAGTGTACTTATCAATGCTGAATGATAATATCATCTTCAGCCTTCTGTCTTCACTTTTAATGGTCACTTAAACTTCAGAAAATGACGAAGATTTACAAATAAAGTTATAATCCAAGTCTTAAGAACAGGTGATTTGTTTATGTTTAGTTAAGTATAACATGTGAAACACTCTGCAAAGACGTTATTAAAAATATTAGTAACCAATACCTTTAAAGCAACCTAAGTGCAATGCAAAATGAATTTAAATGTTTTTAAACTCAAAGCATTATACATATGGCACTTAAAAATAACTTCAGTGAATTTAATGTATTCTCTGCCTCTTGGGGTCTTGAGATTGATACGTGATTGATAGAGTCTTTTTTTTGAAGGTATCTTTTAGGAAGACCATGAATGTCACACTCTTGACAATATTTGCTTGTGCTCTGTCTATGCAAGCCGGCACGCAGGAACCTCTGTGTCTTTCTGGCCTTGTATCTACTAATCTAGAAGAAGTGATAGAGGCTCCTTTATGGAGGATCTCTGCAGTGAAGAGATAAGTTATGTTAACACATATGCTTTAGGATTCAATTGCAAACATTTAGTCCCATTCTGTTCTTTAAAGTACCCTAAAGCACTTTGTTAGAGTTGGCAAATATGAGACACATTACTAGAAGGAATAGAGAAGCAGCAGAAGACTAGATAAAATACTGCATTTTTCCTAAAATGAGTTTTAGGTAAGAGAATCCTACTAATGTGGTATGGTTCACTGCAAGATAAAGACGATGTATCATCTTGTGAAAGAGGAAAGGAAAACAAACAGTAAACAGTACTGGCGTACATACAGTTGCTCACCACCCACTGACCAATACCCACCCAGATCCAAGCAGCTATCTGGCCTTCTCAGTAACCTCCCCCAGTTTATATACTGGGCATGACGTGTGGTGGGATGGAGCATCCCTTTGGCTAGTTTGGGTCAGGTGTTCTTTCTCTGCTTCCTCCCAGCTTTCTACACCCCTCCTTGATGGCAGAGCATGAGACTGAAAAGTTCTTGATTGGGGTAAGCACTACTTAGCAACAGCTAAAACATCAGTGTGTTATCAGCATTGTTCTCAAACTAAAGGCAAAACACAACATTGCGCCAGCTACTAGGAAGGAGAAAAATGACTTTTACAGCTGAAACCAGGACAGGAGTTTTTAAATTGCTATTTTGAGATCAAACCATTTTCATTTTTTATTATTAGATTATTTGGAATCCTGCAATACTGCTCCTTTAAAATGCTCACAGAATACTAATACTTCTACCTGGGTGCATGCGTTCTATCAAGTCAAACAAAAGTCGTCATTGACACTGTTTTACCAGATGTTTGGCTATGCATTTGGTTTTATTATACTTCTCACAACAAGGTATAGTCTTGTTCTCAGTTATTAAGTGCTCAAGCCATTCCATATTTCTGGACACTTTCCACAAATGTGACTATTTAAGCACATTATCATTTGTATTTTTTCCAGAATTTATTTAAGAGTTGAATACTATTTAATTTTGTGTTTGTGTTGGAGGAAGGATGTTACAGAGCAGTAGGCTGTAAGATGTCACATAGTCACTGTTCCTCAAATTCTTTAGCCTGTAAGATCCAGGAATCTCCTAGCTGAAATTACAAAGTCATGAGAGTACACATTTCTTGTGTGTTGAAATCATTACGTAGCATCCCTACCACATTGGTAGAAAAAAAATAACAAGAAAACAAATGAGAAAGAGAAGAAGGAGAGTGCTTGTTAATTCACTAAAATCATTGATTGAATGATGGGGTTGATTGCAGACAGAAGGCATGAAAATATCCTCACATTTATAGTGCAAATTCTTCTAATGCTGTGTAAGAAAAAAAAAAAAAAACACTAATTGCTAACAAATTGTCAGATGAAGAAAAATTAACTGACTTCATAAAATGAAAATTGTATTTGACATCAAAAATGTATATTGGCACATGCTTTGGGAAAAAATAAAGAAAGTACTTCACCACATCTGACATGACAGCAGGTAGGTATAGTTTGAAAATGCTAGTAGGGAATAAACTTGCATCAGAAATGCAATGGCAAAGCACACTAACAGAATTTGCAGGTTTCCATGTCATTCTGGAGTATGCGTGTAGACACAGTATTTTTGATGCTGTGGGACATCATGAACACAACTCATGTCTCTGCTACAAAGGAACCAGAAGATACAGATGAAATTCTATGAAAAGATGTCTGACATGGTATCAGACAAGGTATGCTGGTGGGCCACACAGAAGGTACAGTCTGGCTCTGAGAATGTAAAGCTGTATATACAAGACATAGATCCATGTGGTTTTAGGGAATAAAGATGCCTTATGAAACCTCTGTTCATTTTTCCGGTGTGTTTCCAAAGCGTGAAAAGGCTTGGAGAAAGATAGCCATTACCTTGATTGCTTCAACATGTTGTCTTCATCACCTGTCACCTTCAAATAGTTGGTTACAAAAGAAGAAAGATTCATATGAAATAATGGGAGTCAGAAGGCTTATACATCTTCCTGAGAAAGGACAATAAGAAATATATCATGGTCATTGTTGCCATTAGAGTAAATATGCCCATACAAAAAACAAGTGTTTGCAGTAGTGCTTACATGTATAAAGCATTAAGAGTATGCCTAAACTCATAGACATACTTCGCATGAGAGTGGTTTTAGAAATATAATATATACCATTCAAAATGCTTTCACTGAATTTGCAGTTGGAATTTTGATGGGTGTAGCAATAAAATGGAGACAAACATACTTGACTAGTTGTATAAACTTTATATCATAAAAAAGGCAATTGCACAAGAAAGAGATCTTTAACCTGATGGTAGCACAAAGTGAAAAACCTTCAGTCAACTCACTTATGTTCAGTTTTCAAATTAAGGATCACAGAGGACCTGAGACCAAACTATGTAAAAGAGATTTCAGCTGCTCATATTCATCATCTTGTCAGTTCTTCCAGACACCAGAGGAGAAGCCATATATGCCTCTCAAGAGCACTGCAATAACTGGAACTTTAAAGGCAAAATACTGTGACGAGAAAAAAAATTAAAAAAAAAATATGATTTGAAGTACATTATTTTAGCCAGAAAACCAGAGTTGCTGTAGCTAAGCATTGCCCAGCTGCTCACTCACTCCCCAGTGGTGGGATGGGGAAGGGAATCAGAAGGTTAAACCAAAAAACACTAATGGGCTGAGATAAAGAGAGTTTAACAGGTGAAGTAAAAGCTGCATGCACAAGCAAATCAAAATACGGAATTCAGTCAGCGCTTGCCATCAGTAGGCAGCTGTTCAGTCACCTCTGGGAAAGAAGGGCTCCATCAGGTCTAGTGGTTACTTGGGAAGACAAAAGCCATCACTCTGCACATCCTCCCTTCCATCTTCATTCCCCAGCTTTATATGCTGAGCAAGATGCTGTATGGTCTGGGATATCCCTTTGGTCAGCTGAGGTCAGCTGTCCTGGCTGTATCCCCTCCCAACTATTTGTGCACCCCCAGACTACTCGCAGAAAAGGCCTTGACTGTGTAAGCACTGCTTGCCAATATTGAAAACATTCTTGTGTTATTATCACTGCTTTTACACAAATTCAGAGCATAACCCTTTACAAGCTACTATGAAGACAGCTAACTCTATCTCAGCCAAAACTGGTACAACAAATGTGGGAAAAATAGGTTTGGTAAGTCAATGTCATGTGAATGAGAAAATGCAGATCACAGAGCAAAACACAGTTAAAACACTCAGCATCATTTACAGATTTTGAAACAAGTGGAGTTTTTTTGTTGACTTGTTTTTTGGATTTTTTTTGTTTGTTTTTTACAAAATACAGCTTATAGACTGCTATTCATTCACTATAAATATGATCATTACAGAAAGAAATTATTGTGTTTTATCAACTATGTTGCAGTTTGCTGAAATAATAACATCACTGATCCTTCCTGACATTTTTATCTTTAAAGGTCTCCACATGTTTCATCTTGAGTAATTTCATCATCTTCATGTTCTTAATATATCCTGTAGAGCACGATCTGGATCCTAAAAACCTCATTTAAGTTAGAGCCCTTAACATCATGATGGATATTTCGCTGTTTCTTCATTCAATATTTATATTCAAAGCACATGCCATGTGCCAGCAGAAATTAGTACAAAACTACAATCGCCATGTTTTGAAAAAATATAACAAGAGATTGAAACTGTTGTGATGCTCTTTGATCAGGTGATAGAGCAACTTGATAAAAGCAATTACACACGTCAAATATTTCAAAGATTTTGAAACAGTATTACGTAATACCTTATTTTGGGAAGGCATGCAATGCATCTAACTGGTCATATGTTTTAGTTGGGTAAAACCCGATATATTCAAAGAGAGTAAACGGAGTTAAAGAGGGAAGAATTTGTAATAGTTGGGAGCACTAAGTACTCTTCAGGATCTGATATTACCCAATATTTTCATCAATAATCATGTAGTATGTATTTAGACGATCAAGTAAGACCTTTGCTTGTACATTGCATAGATCAATGGAAGCACTAAATGATGAGAGAAGGTGTTGTTACACTATATTCCAAATCTCCTGGATTCAAGGGGTCATAACTCATCAACATGCTTTTCAGAGCAGCATTGACTGTGCAAGTTTTTACACATGGGAAGTGATGCAGACTTCAGCAGCAGAATAAGAGATTTCTTCCTTGAAAGCAGCAGCTTGAGGAAAAACTTAACTATTATCAGAGAGAACACTGTCAATGTGGAAGCTCAGTATAATGTTTTGTGAATGCTGTTACTGCATAAAAAAAATATCAAGAAGAGAACCAGATAACCTTTTTACACAGCCTTTATAAGAATTTGAAGAATTCATTATCCTATGTGAGGTCTACAATGCATGGAAGATATGGGACTGAGTGCACCCTTAGAAAGTTTGCTGATGACACCAAGCTGGGTGGTTTGGTTGATACGTTGGAGGGAAGGAATGCTATCCAGAGGGACCTTGCCATGCTTGTGAGGTGGACTGATGCCAACCTGATGAAGTTTAACCATGCCAAGTGCAAGGTCCTACACCTGGGTTGGAGCAATCCCAGGCACAGCTACAGGTTGGGCAGAGAAGAGATTGAGAGCAGCCCTGCGGAGAAGGACTTGGAGGTGCTGGTTGATGAGAAAATGAGCATGAACTGGCGGTGTGTGCTTGCAGCCCAGAAAGCCAACCATATCCTGGACTGCACGGTTTAGTGCGAGATATCCCTGCCCATGGCAGGGGTAGTGGAACTAGATGATCTTAAGGTCCTTTCCAACCCTAAATATTCTATGATTCTATGATTTTAATTTAACAAAAAGAGTTCAGTGGACTTAAAAATATTACCTGAATGTACTAGAAACACATCCTTGGAGTGAGGTGCTTATGGAATTCAATTTACAGGTTTATTGAAAAGAAAGTGGACTTACTTGATCATGCTTCATAGATACTTAACCGTAGAAATTGTAGTTGGTATAAAAAGGTGTCTTAGTGTTGCAGATGAAGGCATAAGAAGATCCGTCCCCTGGAAACTGAAGTTGGACTTTCCAGCCTTGAAATAAATGCAGTAAGATGCATTAGTGAAGCTAATTAACCATTTGAACAACCTGCCAGAAGAAACCACGGACTTGCTATTGTTTGGAGTCTGTACAAACAGAGTAGATAATTCTCTGAGAAATACAGTTTAATGCAGTTTCTGAAAAAAATCTGCAGCCTGTATAGGCAGAGCACTGGACCAGATGGTCCCTTCAAAAGGGAATTTTTGTCCCTTCTGTTTTCAGTATCTTTGAGCAAGAAAAACAATTTTTTTATTGCCGTCTTTTTCAGGGAAGCACTCAGAGTCAGCATTTCCAGAATTACTGAGATGGAGTATACTCTTGTTGTTGTTTACCACAGCTGTTCACTCACTTCCCCCAGGTGTGATGGGGAGGAGAATAGAAAGAAAGCAAAAAAATGGGCTGAGATCAGAACAGTTAAGAATTTAAATAAAGTAAAATTTAATATTACAGTAATAGCAATAATAATAATGATAATAGGAAAAAGTTTGAGAGGACTAAAACCAAAGAAGACAACTGATGCACAACACAATTGCTCACCACCTGCTAGCCAACGCTCAGCCTGTCCCTGAGCAGCGATGAGCCACCCCAGTTTATGTATTGAACTGTGGCTCAGTTATATGTGATGTACTGAGGTATGGAATATCCCTTTGGCTACTTCAGGTCAGCTGCTCTTGCTGTGATCCCTCATGGCTTCTTATGCCTATCCTCACTGCCAGAGCATGGGAAACTGAAAAGTCCTTGACTTAGGATAAGGTCTACCGAGCAACAGCTAATACATCAGCGTATTATCAACATTGTCATACTAAATCCGAATCCAACTACTAGGAAGAAAATAACGCTATCATAGCTGAAACCAGGACAGCTCCTTTAGCAGAACCATATTTCCAGTCCCACACATTTAGTAAACAGCAGGCAACTAAGTTGCCTGCTTGTTCCCAGAAGTGAATGTTTTGCCTGCAGAACCTAAATATTGGTTAAAGATTGGCAAATCAAGGTCTATTTTGGTAGAAAAAGTAACAACTACTTTTTTAAAAAGTAATACTCTTAGATTAACACATAATCTGTGTAGAATATGCCAAGTCTTCACTCTGTGGAAGTATAACAAAACCAAGAAGAAACATATTTTGATTTGTTGTCTACATGTGTTTTAACTTCCACATACTTTTTGTTCATAGTTTATAGTATGCTGACGAAGCCACAACAAATTTAGTTAGAAGTTGTAAATCTCAAATATGCAAGTACTCCCACACTTTGACTAGTCTTTTAATTATTAATTAATTGATATATTTGATTTTCTACTAAATCCTCCATTTAAATTCTTTTTTTTTTTTTAATTGCTTTATATTGAATTATCATGAGCTAAAAGGACTCCTGCAGTGACTTCCAGGATTGTGTGTGCTTTCTATTAGTCTTTCTTCACCAGCACTGGCAGCATGTTAATTAACTCAGCTGTGAATGACCCCCTGCTATTTTACTGGGATTTCTAGTAGTAAAATAAAATAAGGAGAAAAAAAAAAAAAAAAAGATAAAATATGGCTTTTGCTGCCAGTAGGGAATGGGAGAGTTCTTCTCCCATTATATTCCTTTCAGCCATAGTCTCCTCATGGATAATCTCCATATTGTAAATTTATGATGTCAAGAAGTAGTATCACTTGTAAGGGGATGATATAAAACAATACTACCCCATGCAGACATGAAACCTCCTGAACATTAGAAAGCAACCCATTGGTCTGTGTTTACTTCCTTTTCTGCACCCATCAAGCAAAAATTCCTCTCTGAAGGGCAGCAGTTAATGGAAGGGTAGGAGAAATTATGCTGCTACCTACTCTTGGCTTTCAATTATTCCTATATTACTAAAACTTTATTTGCATACGTTGCAACAATGGCCCTAGCACATCACTGCGGGCTACAGAGGCACATACAAAAAAAAACCCAAAACAACCAAACAAAAAGCCTGGGCAGTCAGGCAACCTCAAAATCAAAAAACCAATATTTTAGAAAGCATCTGTCCCTCTGTAATGCGCATCATTGCGTGTAATGAATGCTCAACAGTATCATCATTCTATATTAACATCTCCGATGCTAGATTTTTCCCAGTATTCTATTGAAAACTTTCCTAGGCTTTTCTTTTTAAAGTGATCTTTCATTTCTCAGTTTACATTTCTTCTGTGCATGTTTAGAAACATGTACCATTTTGTGAGATTCTGTGGTCTCTTGGAAAGAATGACAAGTTAACATATCTGTGGTTCAAAGATACAAGCAGGAGTTGTTTTGGACGACAACAACACTTTGTAAAAACAGAAATCACATTCCTATATTATGTTATTATGAGCTGAGATACTTGAAAAGTTTTACAGTCTGCAGGAGAAATTCCAGCACTCCTGAGCTAACATCCACCTTCCCCTTTTGAGTCACTTAGGGTAGAATTTCACCTCTAAATCCAATTCACCTTTCATTTAGTCTGCTTTTAAACTGATACAGACATGTCCTTGGCATTGCTGCTAATTCATTCTAAAGGGACATGAAGTTATTTGGGTTTTGGTTGTTTTGCTTTCCACAGTCCTGAGGAGTACAAAAGCAGTTCAACTCTTGCTTTTCCATTCACAAGTCTCTTTAGGCAGCAAAAAACAGCAAAAAACAAGCTGAATGTGAAAAGTAGCAACTAATTCTCACATTGCTATTCTGAAAACCTGATAATTGCCTCACAAAGCTCAGTTGTCTCACTTATTTTTCAGTGAACTCCTGATAGCAGGCAGCATATTTCAATAAATTAATTGTATTATAATATTTGGGAAACTAGGACTAATAAAACTTTGTATTTTTGCATTGTTTTCGGCAGTAAAAGGCAAAGAAATTCAATAATAATGACCAGAATGTCAGAGACATTGGGCTATCTTTTTATTGTAATTTGTTGGGGCCCATTGAACAAGAACAAGCTTAAGGAGAATTTCATTCTCCCAAGCTAATGTCACTCCATGAATATAATAATGGATAATAGCATCATATGTAACATTTTGTCTTATATATAGAATTACAAGTTATCTAATTTAAGGAACAGCCTTCTAACCCTAACATTGTGACATAGAGCTTCAGAGCTCATGTGCATAGCAATGTCTAAACATTCCAATATAGGCACTTAATTTAATCTTTAAGCTATTTAGAAATAAGGCATATCTCTTAACTGATCAACCACAGCTTGATTAATCCCAGTTAATATGAATCAATATGTCATGAACTTCTCAAGTATTTACAGATTTTCATATTAAAAAAACCTACATCAGAAAAGATTTGTTCTCATTTTCTGCTCACAAACAGTTTTCAAACTATTGGCAAATATTCAAGGAATTGCAGACTGAAATTAATTTGTTCAGAATTTCTGTATTTTTGAGTAATTAAGCAAAAGCCTAACTCCTTGAAATTAGATTTCTTTACTGTTTTTTCCTTTACCAAAGATTTCGATTTAGCTAAGATTTTTATTTAGTGCTGACACACATGTGAAGCAGTTATTTCCCTTTCTATAATCTCACTTGCTGTGCCTGTTGCGGCCAGTTTCATGAAGACCACTTCAGCCTTTACAGAACAAAATAGTGGGATTCTGATCAGTTCATTTGCAAAGTATGTGGAGAGAAAAAGCTCAAACATCTGACTGAGGCTGAACTTCTCTCTAACAATTAAACAGGTGAGATACCTCTTTATAACTCCTGAGGAGTCAATCCATTTCAGATAAAAAGTTACTTGGGAGAAACTGGGAGAAGCCATTACTTAAGGCCTTCCATTTGGAGGATTCAGAGGGCAAGCCTGCCTTCCATTACCAGCTCAGATAAATATTATACTATCAATTATTTTCATTTTATTTCTCCTTGACCTGAAAAAAGTAATAAAAAATCCCATATTTGTTTCTTTTTTTCACATGAAAAAGGAGAAATAATAGGACTGGCAATCACACTGGAGAGTTGCACTATGTCATGTTTCAGATCAATGTCAGTAGTTGGAAACAAAGTGAATAATGCCATGAGAGAGTCTGCCGGATAGCAAATAGAAAAGCCAGCTGCAAAAGGTTGCAGAACTTTATGAAAACATTGCTAGATGATGTGATTCTTAAGCAATCTATATACTATGAAATGGAAAGTATATTTAAAATAGTGCATATAGGATAAAGAATATTTTTTTCACATAGTCAGGAAATATAAAGTCTTACTGTGGCAGTCCTGAAATATGTAGCCAGTTCTGGAATCCATTTTGAAAGGTAAGTGAAAAATTGAAGAAGGCTCAGATTAGAAGCAAAATACATGAAGGATTATAAAATATGCATTCAATGAAATACTCAGGTAGTTCAGTCTATTATATTATCAAAGAAGTGGTTATGAATGTTATGTTCTATGAGTGCTTACACTTGCTAATTGAGAAAGAAACAGACATTTGCTAATAAAAAGCTCTTAAATGCAGAACCTAATGATACATTACAGTCAAATGGCAAAAAAAAAAAAAAAGACAGCTAGCTTCAAAGTGAAATAAGATTCCTGTTTCTTATAAAAGCTAAGATAATTAAGTGCTTAAGTCAAGAGTTGTAGTGATTCTGCATGTTTTTAAATTGGGAAAGGATATTTTATTAAGATTAGCCATACGTTTTGAACTTCTGACCGAATTTAATTCTAGAAGTCTGATACCATACAGTATATTAGAGAAAACACTAGCCTCAAAAATCTGTCCTTCATTACATTTTTCTAACAGTGAAGATAAAGTTTGTCAGTTGGTCTGTGGCCATTTACTTTCCTCATTTTAGAAACAATTTCAGTCTTTCATGATCTCCAGGCATTATCCAATATCCTGGACATTATCATACTCGGGTCCCAGAAATGGTGATCCCTTGCAAGCAAGAACATTACAAGTTAGCTAAAGTCTCATACTCCACCCTGTCTTTTGAGCACTGGACTTATAAGTAAACTACATTGTTATACAATGATTAGTCATTTGCATGTATTATGTAACAGAATAGATGCAAACTATTAAAATAAAAAAAAAAAACACCCCCCCAAAAAAACCAAACAAACAAACAAAAAAAAAACCAACAAACCCCCAAAAACCTGTAAGCAGTATTACTTTCTACAATATCTTTGTCTTAAACAGGATAATTCAGCACATAATGTCAGAGATGAATAAAACCTTTGAAGCTCAGGGGATAAAATCCCTCATTTTGCCTACTGGAGACTATTTTGTCTCCAAATATGCTGTTGTAAAGGCAAGTTCAGTCTGTCCTTTTAACATGCACTGATTCTGCAAAATCAGTCTTTTTTATGTGTGCATTTTCTGTGCATCAGAATAAGTTTTCTTCCTATTTAACACAGGATTTTATAGTCTATGCATTCTCACCATGTTGGAGGATTTTTTGGGGAACCTCATTCTCATGGTATTGGAGTCTTTTGCTTTTGGCACTTCAAGTTTCCTAAATACAAGCAATAGAGTGTGATGGCAGTTATCTTTAAAGTTACAAGTGAAGAAATTTTTGTACATTACTGAAGTATGGAGGCAAACTTTGGAAATAATGAACAATTTTCAGCTAACGTAATTCAAATAAGATCCATTCATTAAGAAAAGACATTCTAATTTACCTGGTTGTCTGTGATTTGGTTTCAATTCATATATATGCAAAAAATCACAATGGCTTTATACAAATTCATTACTCCATCTCAAAATTTCCTTTATATAAGTGTAAATGAGAAGGAGAAAATTATTAGTTCAAGACAACTGAAAAAAATCCCACACTGTATATCCTTTATTTTATTTCTCATATTCTTTTCCTTTCTACATTTCTAATGTACCTCCTTTGCTCTGTTTCAATACCTAACATAAAAATATAATATTTTTTTTTTTTTTTTTTTAAAAATTAAATTCTGGGCAATTCAAATCCAAAACACCTGTTGTAGATGTTATTTTTATTTCTCTTTCCTGAAGTGCACATATTCACTCTTACTATCATCTGCATTCTTTCACCAACCATCTGTCAATCCACCACCAAACACAAGAAAAACCCAAGCATCTCATTTGTTTTTAAAATTTTACATCCTTCCATATTGCTTTGACTTTTTCAGAAAGCTGCTACTGTTTAGAATACCTTGTAGACTGGTGAAATGTATCAGTGGAACTCACGTTTCTTATAATATTTTGAGTTTGTCAAAGCAAAAATTAACTATTTATGATGGTTTCATAGAATGATAGAGCCATACAATAGTAGGTGCATAGAACCACACACCTTTAAAGATCATCTATTCTAGCCCTCACCCACCCCACTCCCCATAGACAGGGGTATCTTTAACTGTAATAGGTTGTTCAAAGTCCTGTCCAACCTCAGCTTGAGCACTTCTGATGATGGGACATCCACAACTTCTCTGGGCAACCATCTGTAAAAAACTCACTGTAAAAAATTTCTTTCTCATATCGATCATAAATCTACTTTCTTGCATCCATTCCTCTTCCCTTGTCCACTGATGCTGTCACTCCGTTGTAGAAAGCTGCTAGATTAGTCAAGTGCAATTTGCCTTTAATGAAGTCATGTTGAATGTCTCTAATGTCCTCCCTTTCTACCACATATTTTGACATGCCTTCCAGGAGGATATGTTTCAGGCATGAGGCAGGGCTGACTGGTCAGCATTTCCCAGGGTTTTCCTTTATATCCTTTTTTAAAATGCGTGCAATATTGAATTTTCTCCAGTCACTGGGGACTTTACTTGACTACCATAGCTTTTGAAATATGGTGGAAAGTGTCTCAGCAACTACATCAAACAATTTGCTCAGGACTCTGGGATGCATCTAATCTGGTCCCATGAATTTATGTGTGTTAGGTTTCTTAAGCAGCCTCCAGCCTGGTCTTCTCTTATGATGGGAGGGAATATTTCTAATGATTGTGTGAATAAGGCCACATTAGCATGGGCATATTAAAAATATTTTGCTTGCATTATTAACCAAATTATTGTTTTCAGCAGAAAATCATACTGGTAGTTAGGTCAAATAATTTGAATATTTATTTTAATTTTCACAAGAAAAATATTTCAAGATGGTTGCATGAAGAAGCAGCCTCTTCTGATAAATTCAGAAATTTAATAATGATGTTAGTTTGGAACTTTAAATATTTTAATACATATGATAAACCACATACAGTTTTCACTTGGGTATATATAACTTTAAACAGAAAAAGCCAAAGGAAACAAAGGAAGATGGAAGTACCTTGACTATAACTAAAGTCTGAATACTATGCCACAAAGGAATGGCTGGGGAGCATGAACAAGTTATCCTAAGTAAAAGCACTCATTAACTAATCTGCAATAAATATCCGTGTTTGTGCTCCTAGCTCATGGCAAATACAAGATAATTGAATTTAGAGTATTCCTTTTCCATTAGTGGCTATATTAACTTAATTACATTGTATTTGCTTTGGGCTGAGCTGTATCAATATAATAAGTTACTTCAGATCATCCAGTGTATGTCAGCTTTGTATTCACTAACAACTAGTTCATATTTAACAGATAGATTTTAATTTAAATTGCAGTTGTCATTGAAAACCTGCATCTTCAATACGTTCATGCTTCTAGTACCTATCACTATGTGGTAATCATGATGCAAAGTCAACTTTTAAATAACTTCTTTTTTTTTTTTTTTTTTTTTTTTACCTTTTTGCTATATACTGGTGTATGTTTCCAAATTCCATCATGATAATTTAGTAATTATTTTCTGTGTGGTCCTCCACTATATACCTGTTATGCTAATCAGACATTTTTCTTTCTAGTCATTGACTAAAAAGCAAAGCATTCTAGAGAGGAGATGATTAGTAATGGGGCTTCAAGGGGCTTGAAATGTACAGAAGCCTGCTCTCTCATTCAAACACTAAACCTTTGAAAAATTGTTTCATGTCAGAGCAGTGCACCTGCTCCTGCTCAGGGGCACGGATTGAATGAAGGATTTACAAACCCCTACAGAAGTTCATCTACTTTATCAAGCAATCCTGTCAATTTTTTCTGTAGAGTCCAACTTCTAGTTGCACAGTCCTATGTTTCATTGCTCTGGTTCACGAGTGGGTAAACTAATTTCCCACCAAATGGAAGGATTTGCGGCAGCTTAATGTGACAAAAGGCTAATGAATTGAACTAGGCTCATTTCAAAACTCATTCCAACAAGAAAGACTTTGTGGCCTACGAATTGTTTTCACAGCTTCATGTCATCTTTAAAAGCGTATTCAGTTCAGCTCAGAAAAAGACTTTGCAGTGCCATAACCGTGCCTGAAATGGCACTTTTTTTCACATCCCTCTATTCCCACTCCCACCGATATCTGGACTGCTTTTCACTGGTTTCCTTTCACACTTTGCAAATATTGTCTTCTGCTGTGCTTCAGCTGGCAGGAATTCAGCAGCTCTCAGTATTCACATTTGGAACCCATCCTGAGAAGACGAGGGACTGAAGGCAGTGAAAGGAGAATTGGACTATTTTCCCTATATACTTCTGCAGCTGATCCCACACTTTCAAACTAATTCAGTTATGATTTCTGAAAGTGTCATTGCTACCGGTATGACTATGAAGGTGCAAAGACAGACTATGTGAGCATGTTTCACAGTTCCAAATGATGTAATGGGGAAAATGTTTCTGTAGAAAAATATAGCTACTAGGAAGAACTGTGTTTGCTCTTATCAAGGTGACAGTTACTTTGCTAAGTTTAAGACTGGTGCAATAAACGCTGGCTGTGAAATCATAACTAAGAAAATTACAGGAAAGTATTGAATATTTCTTGCCAGCTGCTCAAGTCCTGTTAGTGTATGCTTTTGTGTAATTGCTTTCTATTAAGAATAGACTAAAATAAGATTGCTGTTGATGATCGAGCTAGGGACATGTCACACTAGGGACAGCATTATGTCAAGGAATCTCAGACTGCAATAGGTTGATCTGAGCCAGCAGCCAAGCACCCATGTAGCAGCTTGCTCCTTCTCCTCTCCTGAAGGACAAGGGAGAAAATGGAACAAAGACAAGAAAACACATGGATAGAGATAGTTACAGTTTACTAGGTGAAACAAAAGATGTGTGCACAGTCAAACAAGATAAGAAATTAATTTACTGCTTCCCATCAGGAGGCAGATGTCCAGACACTTCCTGGCAAGCAGGTCTTTGGTACATGTGACTGCAGTTTGGGAAGGCAAACAATAAAACCACCAATGTCCTCCATGCCTCTTCCTTTCCTAGAGCTTTTGTTTCAGAGCGTGATGTCATATGGTATGGAATATCCCTATGGCCATTTTAGATCATCTGTAATAGCCATGTCTTCTTGCAATTCTTTCACTTATCCTCAGCCTACCCACCATGGGAAGGGGGAGGTGGGGCACAGTGAGAAAAAGAAAAAGGCTTGATGCTGTGTAACAAGCGTGTCGTGGTTTAGGCCATAAATCAGCCATGCAGTTTGATCACTCACTTCCCCCTTTTTCTTCACTCTGCTCCTGGAGGGATGGGAAGGAGAATCGAAAGAATGCAACTCCCACAGGTTGAGATAAGAACACTTTAGTAAC
>JAOEHY010032118.1:0-64330 GCA_025447955.1 Psilopsiagon aurifrons
CTACATCACAGGGTTGGGGGGGATATTTGGGGGATGCGGCAGGGGGGGAGGTATGTTGTGTAGTGATCTATAATAGTCACACAAACAGTGTTCTAAAATTGAAAGGCATTATTTGCATACGTATAACATTAGCTGAAGACTTTCAAACAATAAATCCTCACTGTCAGCTCATGCCCACATGACCAATTAGCTTTTTCTCCATAGATAATTTGACCTGCAAATTACCCAGGATGTTTCAGAGCAAACAGTCTGATCTATTCCTGAATCCACAGAACACAACTCAGAGTGAATGCAGGAAGCAGGGCTGCAGTAGTGTGCAGAGGGATGAGAGCAGAGATGTGATGCTCCAAAAGAAGGAGGAACGGGTCAGATGCAGGATAACTGAGGAGTGAGCTGAGCTGCTCAGAGGATGGTGCTTCTCCCCTATGCCTTTGCATTTTTTCAAGGAACTGTGATGTCTCAAAGCAGATAAATTGTGTTAGCCTGCTCATCCCAGGGGAAATTGCTCACATTTAGGCAGAAAGAGAAACCTCAGTGAGTAAGTGATGAAATGAGAATTTTACCTTTTCTGGAAGATTGTATTTGGCCCTAAGACAGGCAGAGATTATCCATTCTCTATGCTGCTTATTTATACCTTGAGGAGCTGACAGCTCTTTTAAAAGCAGACGGAGGGTTTTTAGTCTGAGGTTTAAAATTAGGCGCTGGAACTAATAGGCTGTTATTGTCTTATAATTATATTTGACGTGATGCTCTTAACTCTTTTCTAAAACATCATCCTGCATCAAATGGAGTCAGGATGCCATAACTTTGTCTGCAGCAGCAGACATCAACCATGCCATGACAAGGTGACATCACAGCTGCTGCTCTTCCCAGCTCCCTCTGGATGGCACACAAAAGACCTAGCTCAGTAGAAACAACCCACCCGGGTGAGGCTATACCTTTAGCTGACAAATAAAGGGATGCTGCTTAGGATTGCTGCTTAGAGACCTAGCTGAGAGGTGCAATTCCTGTCCTGCTTCCTTCTTATGTTGGGAGCAGAGGAACAATTTGCTGTTGGCCCATTCTAGCGGCTCCTCACACCACTTCCTGGCTGGTGCAGCCTTCATCAGAGCTGAGCCAAGCCAAGCAAGGGCTTGCTTTCCTCTGCCACCCTTCTGGTGGTGTGAGAAGCTCTACAAACCTTTGCTCCTTCCCTTGTCATGGCCTGGAAACCTGAAAACCACGTTTTCACCACGGAAGTCAGGCAGGCACCAGCCTTCTGTCAGCAGAAGGAAAAATAAAGGATTGCAAGTCAGCTCATTTCAGTTGTAGGAGGCATTTAGGAGATTCAGCTTTTAGAGGTTTTCTTCCCAAGCTGCCAGAGCTGTGACCTTCAAGGTATTGCCTTGACAGCTTCTGGTTCTTAATAAAGCACAGTCTGGTGGAAGGGAGTTAATTTACATGGGTTTCATTCTTTGAGCTCTGTCATCAGTGCACCAGCCTCACTTATTGAATTCCCCTGTCAACAGAGCAACGAACTGCAGCATATTCCCATCCAAGTGCTTAGATGGAGCACCTGTTCTCAGTTACTTGAGGATTAATTTCTCTTTTACATTTAGTTCCCTTCCTTTCTCTGTTTTTGGCTTCTGACTCTCCTGGCACAGATACAAATACTAGGAGCTCCAGTTGGGGAAGCAGCCACCTTAAATAGCCATTTTATTTGCTTAGTGCCTTTTCTTTATTTGCCTCGCTCTGTTCTTTCAGCTGCCTCTCTCTCATTGGAAGCCCAGTTCAAACCAATCTGTGCAATCTAATGCAAGCCAACATCATTCTTTTTTTGGTAGAGTTGTATAAAGCAAGTAGATGGAAAATAGTCATATTCCAAGCAGGACTCTTAGTCTTACAAGGTTCTACCATCAGACATAGTATCATCCAGGCAAAGTGCTTGAACATACGAGTACCTTAAAGAACCAAGTAGATCCCCCAAAGCTTTCCCTTCACCTGGGCCATGTAGTCCCATGGGTCCTTAGCTACCTCCCAGATGAAGAGAATGCTCATCTCATTATGCAACGCCAAAAGTGCAGGTTGACCTTTGACCCAGAAACCATCATTTTGTTGCTCCAGCAGTTGTGCTGGGATAGAGTGAAGAATGGGATCTCTTTGAGTGTCTAGGGATGGCTGTTATGGTTTAATTAATGTTTCAGTGGTGGTGATATATAAGGGAGAGTTATGCATGTTTAAGGTGATTCATGCCACCTCACTGGATTGAAGTCTAATGGGAAACTTATTTCACTGTATTTATGGGTAACGTCCATCCATATCCTAGATATCTCCCTAGAGAGCCTTCTCTCCACGGCCATCCAACTCCTCCGAAGAAATATGGACTCCTCTGTACCCATCTTGGCTATAAATCTGCAATTAAGCAAACGATCCATTTACTTACAACTGAGATGCTGCTAACTCATGGCTCCGTCAGCCAGCAAGCCCTTTTCCCTGCGTGTCCTGCTGCAGCCCACCCCCAGAGCAAAGAAATGCTTTCATAGGAGAGCTGCATCTCCCCAGGTTCACTTTGCAGCTCTTTTGCTCTCCTCCCACTTTTCAGAGCTATTTGACATTTTAATGGGAGAGATCTGAGCCTGGGTTTTGGCTGTAGGAACAGCTTCCCCCTCCCAGCAGAGCCAGTGCTGCCCTCTCCCTCCCATTACTGTGTTCCCTTTTTCTCCCCTGAGGTTTAATTCACTCATGCCCCCAAGGCAGAGCTGTTTTTGCATTGAACTTTCAGTAAGTTTTTTTTACGTGACATAATGTGATTAATTTCATGCTGAGGTGGCAGGAATAGGATGGTGACACGACAATCTGTTTAAATTCCCTTTTCTATCTTCTTTTCCCCCCTTTCTTTTGTTGTTTCTTGGCTTATGCTAAGCCTCAAGGAACTGCTGTCTAGTAACCCTCCACCATCTGCTGTGCTGCTAGCACAGACGAGCTATGGCTGGAGATGGTTTTATTTCCTTCTTTTACCCTTTCCCCTCTGCCAGGATTTTGCGTGATCACAGCTCCCTTTGGGCATATCCTACCACCAGCAAATCAAGGCCACAAAGCCCTGGGCTGCTAAATTAGCATGCAGAGTACTAACACCAAACTACTCAGAGCCCAGAATTATCCTGGTCTATGCAGAAATGTAAGAGTGATACTACTCTCGCTTAATATGAGAGCAGTGTTCTGCACATCTAACTCCTCCTGCAGCCATGTACAAGAACGTGTAAACAACCTCAGCATGAGTGTTTGGGGGCAAAGAGAGGCAGAAGAAAGGGAAAGGAGAAATATAAACTCTGACAAATTCCCTTGTACAGTTCTTGGAGCATCCCTGAACCGGAGCCCTGATTACCAGCGTGCCTGGATCCAGAATCAATACAGAACCTTCTTGCACTGAGGTAGGAATTAAGTGCCACCAATTCAGAAGACTTCCTTGTCCGAAACTAAGCCTTCAAGAGCAGAATATCAAAGAAAACTCAATTGTCAGCATGATCTGAACACTTCCACAAAGGGTTTTCATTGCATTAAGAAACACCTTCAAAACCCATTTCCTACTGTTGGGCAGGTACTGGTGGCTTCAGTAAGTCTGGACGTATCCACGATGCTTTCGAAATATGCTGGAGAGTTTGTGTTTGTGAATGTGTTTGTGTCTTTCATAGCACAATAGGTTCCTGACCTATTTGGATGCTAGGCATGAATACATAAATATTAAGTAACTGTTAAACTGCTAGATCAACTCAATATCTTGAAGAAAAGCTCAGACTGAGGCTTTTTCAAATCAGCAAGATTTAAATTGTTTTCCCTTCCATACAGTTTTATCTAAGTGTGTTGCCAAGTTTACCTCATTAGAACTCTGTGCTGAGTCGAGCAGGAACACAAATTGAGCAAAAGAAAGTGCAAAGATTTCTTAAGGCAACAAAGAGAAGTCTACTAAAATTTCTTAGTAGACTAAGTAACTAAGACTCAAATAACTAACCTGTTACTGCCCAGCCTGAGCTGCAGAAGGCAGCAACCCAGCATCCTCCCACAAGCTGGTGACCACCAATGCATAAGCGGGTAGCAGGAGTGTAATTTATCAGTCAAGCTATGTCTGCCCTCCCTCCACATCTACAGTGGATCACGACAGCACAGACAGCCAGGAAAAGAAAAGGAAGAACAGCAAAGAAAGTCAACCAAATATAAATACAGAAAGCAGATGCCTGGACCCTCCATCGTTGTGACTGCACGGGGTTTGGAACATCTAGGTGGGTTTTTCCAGAATGAAGATGAGTGAACTCAGGGATGTGGAGCACAACTTGCCAGAGTAGTTAAGCATTGTTTGTTGCTACTGACTGTCTCAGTCCCTTGTTTCATTACCTAGCCTTAGACTTCATATCCAATAGCCATACCCGGAATTACCCATAGTTTGAAAACCTTACAGCTCACTGACAGTAAAAACTGATGCTTTCCTCTTCCTTTTCATCCTGTATTAGTACAGAAAGTGGCTCCCCAGGGCCTACAAGGCTGTGACAGGCAGTAGAATGTACCAGAGTGGTGGAGAATAGAGGGAGGAGAAAGTAGGAGCATAGCAGGAGGATTTGTTTGCATATACCACTGGCTATCACAGCATGTATCCCTGCTTCACGGGAGAGATCCCTGGCTGCAAAACCTCCCTTCACCCTTCCCCATCTGCTCTGGACCAAGTCCTGAGCCCATTCTCCAGCACAGGTTGTGGGCTGGACCCAGAGGACACAATGGAGGCACGGTGCCTCTGTGGGCATAGGACATTTGTCTTAAATCCTAATGGAGACATATTGTTATTTAATCATCTTGGATCAGTTACTGGTAAATTGATCTCTGCATACAGTCGGTCCTTGGGGAATTACTTTGGGATACTATTGACCACAAAGAAAGTCCTTTCAATAGCAGCAGCAAGAACCATGCTTTTCAATAGCAGTCTGAGTCCACCAGGGCAAGGTATGGCAATGAATTTCCTAAGACTGCATGCACAACTGAATAAAACAATGGCATTACCAAATCTCTTACCAGATTTCTATGAATTAAAGACTCCAGTCTCTGTTAAAAGACTCTTGTGAACTTAATTTTATGGAATATAGAATTTTTCACAAATGTCTCCTATGTTCCAAATCCATAACATGCCCCAGACTTTGACTCAAGCTGAGATGATACAAACCATAATAAGAGACAATTTGTATCCCAGAGACCCTAACTAAGTTGCCCAGAGTTGGAGAAGTAGGATCTCCCTTGTGCAGCAATCCAGGGAAATTAAATGGCTTGCCCAAGGTCACATGGGAAGCCGAAGCCAAGATTCAATCCAGTTCTCCAGGAGATGCCTTAGCCATCAAGTCTACCCTTTCCTCCTCAGAGCAGAGTGAGTAAAATTGTTACAGAAATCTCAAGTTCAAACTACTTGCTGCCTGGAGAGCAGCCCATATCCTGGCTGCTTTATCAGTTTGTGTGGAAAGACTCCAAGACATTACTTATATTGACTCAATATTAAATGGCAATAACCACCACGACAGATTTACTGTCTGGCAATGTCTTCCTGTCTGCCTGTAGTAACAGTAATGATAAACTTTTTCCTCATTAAAGTATTTAGGTACTTAGTCCCTCTAGCAACAGTTCAGATCTTCCTGTTCTTAGGAAGATCAAATCCTTATCCACAGTGTTTTATGAGGAAAAGATCACACCTGGTGCTACTTTATTCATGAGGCAGGTTTTGCCTGGGAGTGATGCTGTGTTTGAAGGCACCATTTGACTTTCATGCTGTTGATGCCACGTGGCAGCAACCCACAGGCAGATCAGGGATGCTCCAGGAGGATGCAGGCAGCAAACATCTGCTGTTCTCTGGGGAAGGTTCAGCTCCAATGCCTGACAGTCATGATGAGAGCAAAAGAATGGCTTCAGCATCTCTGTACCAGCTTGAAACAGGATGTGCAACAGGAAAACAATCCTAATTATGGACCTGTGATAAAGTAATATGCTTTCTCTTTCTGCTACCTTAGGGAAGGATCCAAATTGGAGAAAATTTTAGGAACCTGAGTTCATGCATCCATTCATTGTGCCTTTAAACAGGACTTTAAAGTTGTTACCTGTCAGAAGCCTATCATAGCACTCAGGCTCAGAGCTGAACAAGCACTACCCCTTTCTCCATTCTCGTTTTGCTTGCCTAAGTATGGTGTAGCTGAGTGAAGCGATGAGACGATTTCAGATTGCTCTTTGGCTTTTGAGCTGCAACTGGTCATGTCTGCTGTTACCAAACCACACAAACACTCATCCAGTCTGATACAAACATCAAAATAACCTAACTAGCCCTGGTGCTCCCTTTTGCACCACTGAAAATAGCAGTAGGCAACAAAGAAATAGCATTAAGGAAGGCCATACATGCAGCACTTGCTCCTTGTTTGTGCTGGCTGTGTGTGTGCAGACACCAATGCAAGGAACCTCTAAATGTCTGAGCCATATGCTGGAGGTAAATGGTAGCAAATGTGTGATGAATGATTTTTCTGACAGCTCCTGCATTCAGACAGGCTCTGTGAATCTCACCTTGCTCCTCGCTGCTATGCTCTCTCATTAGGAGCAATCACCAGACTGTTACCACCCCAAGGGAGCATGGCAGCCTCCGCTCTGCATCGCCAGCTGTCCTCTAGCTGTACTGCTCTTCTCCCTCTCACCTCCCTTTAAATCTACATATATATTTGTTATTTTTCATCACACACATCAAAGGGGCAAAGGGAGAGAAATGTCAACACTCAGTCACAGGATTGGTGCTGAAGACCTGCTTTTCCACACTAAATGTCAAATTCTATGTCCACCACTTCAAGAGATGAAATAAAGCTAATGCGCTTGGGGTGCAGAAGATGTAGTTCTGCCCTTGACCCTGGAGGAACAGAAAAACAGGCACTAGAGGAAATACTGTAACTAAACACTTATTTGCTGAGTGTCTTTGTTCTCTGCCCACTCTTTGATAATGGGTTGCCTCATTATTCTGTGCTGAACAAGCACAGACCTGGTTCAGGATGGTGCTGAAGTGCCTGCTTAATTTTAAGCTTGTGCCTCTATTTTTGCAGGAGTTCAAGCACATGCAGAAACACCAAGCTGAGTAATGCTGCAGTGGAAGCTGGAGAAAGAAAGAAGCAGCTATGGTACATGACTCAGATCCTCACTAAAGAGTATCTCTGTCCTGGCTTTCCCTCCTTTATTGACTTCAATTATCTCATTTGGTATCCAAATGCCACCCATCAAAACTAAACAGGTGAGGAATACCTTCAGGCTTTCACAGAGGGAGGACACGTGGACTCAGGCAACAATCCCAACCCAGGCACACAGAGGAAAAACTCCTGGTGAGACCCTCCAGCCCTGGTTGTGATCATAGGATACTTTTATCCTACATGGGATCACAAGGCATCTTTCCCTCCTGTTGCACATGCCTGGCTATATGCACAAAGAATTCACGTTTCCCACTCAGACAGCAAGACATCATAAAGCCCTATATGTATTAAGGCAAAATAGTAACTCTGGGTGAGTGACTTACTGTGCTGCACACTGCACATCAGACTACACGAATAACCCCAAGAAAAAGCTCAGTGTATCACCCCATGGTGGCAGCAGCAAGATCGGTACCATCACAGGCCCATGCATGGGAAACAAGAGTAAATATTTGTACAGTATTTTGAAGAGGTAACGTAGGACTGTCTGAATTATTCATTCAAATTAGATTCTTTGCAAATGTTTCCCTTTTCCTCCCATCTTAATTCATTTGTGAATGAGTTTAAATTTCATTCGATGCACTTCTTATAATTGACCAGATGCTGTTTGGGCACACGGTTTCCAAACAGCCTGGGCTGTCTCACAGGCAGCACTGTCTGACTCTTCCCTTCCCAAACCCCCCGCTGTTCTTGATTATTATTCCGACTATATGGCTGGCCATATGTATTCTTTCTGCTTCCTAATTACGCTAAATTTTTCCAGGGGAAAATTGAACAAGCACACTCCTGTTTGTTGGGAGTTGTTTGGTAGGAAATCTGAGAACTATTCTGAACAGGAAGAGAAAAATCCATTCGCTCAAGGAGCTGCGAGTTATGAACTGCAAGGCAGAAAAGAATAGACTGGGCTGCTTTATTGGGTAGAGCAATTAATCTCTCCTCTTCTCTAACGTCTCCTCTCCTTGTTCTCTACTCTGGATTTTCACAGGTTCAACATTGTCAAAGCAAGAGCATCACCAGGCTCTGGCAAGTGGAAGATCCTGGGGATTCCATGTAATTTTGGATTTATATTGAAGTTTAGAGTGTTAGTGGGATATGTGTGGTACCACCCACAAAGCAAGGTCAGGGAAGGCAAGCCACCACTTGTAGAAGCGGCAGTGTCCTTGTTGCAAAGTTTTACCTTAATAAGCAGTGGTGGTTCGATTTAACTAGTGCTAAGTGATGCCGGCTGGATTTCACTGAGGGTCCCTGCTGTAGGTAATTCTGAAGCTTTGATGGGAATATTGCGCTTAATCTACAACAGAGCAAGTTTCTGCTCAATGTTAATGATGCCCATGTTGCAAGCACTTGCATGGGACTAGAGAACTTTCAACTGCTGACTGTGTTCTATACTTAGCTTCCTCTTCCAACAGAAGGGAAATAATGATCCATCTACTCCAGGGGAGCGCTGCAGATTTACACCTGCTGAGCATCCTGCCTAAGGTGTTTCATTGATTCCACCACCGGAAAAAATCTACCAAAGTGGCTCATTCTGGTTTAGATTAAGAAGATGTGTTCTTTCTGATGGAGCATCTGGGCAGCACATTTAAAGATCATCTCCTCTCTTGCACAGTACCAAGTACTGGCATTATTTTGTATCAAGCGATGATTCTTAAAAATGTATTCAGCTTTTGCCTTCTATTATCCTGGATCATTAGCCAGCATCCTGTTACGCAATGTGAACAGTGGCGCTTGGTGCAGTATCTCACAATGTGATATCGTTTCTCAAACAGAGCATGCAGCAGGGAAGAAATTAATTTCTCAAAGCTGTGGCATCGTTACTGACACAGTAAAATCAAATGGCTTCTCTCGTTGTTTTAAAGGTTTTAAATGCTCAGGCTGAACACTGAACTGAGGACACTGGAGAGTTATTTAATGTATCAATTTCCAGGACAAGAGGGCTATTTTCTTTTAGGACATGGTTACATCAGTGAATTAAACCTTCATGTGCTCTTCTAGGTTTCCTTTTTGTTTGGGGTCGTCAGAGTAAACTCCAGTTTTTGGACATAGCTCGGATGTACAAAGATGAAGGCACAGGGAAGAGCAGGTCTCCATCCACAGGCTCTCTGATATCCTCCTGCAAAGCAATAATTTAATGAATGCCTCCAAGGCAGCTCCACTGTCCCTGGGCAGGGTGCAAACGGGGGATGTGAGCACCCATAGATTCATCAGACAGTCAGTGCTTTATGTATGCACAATACAGTTCCAGAGCATCCCTTGCCACAGCACAGATGAGATGTGGGGTGCAGCCTGCCCATTCTGCAGGGTACAACAGTGTGCAGACTCTCCTGACTGAATGACACACTGACCTTCCCTTCATAAACCACTGGAAAGAGAAAATAGCTATACATGTTTTGCTCAAAAGCCTGGACCTCTTTTCGTACATCCAGATCTTAGAAGCATGAATCACTCCTGCAGAGGCATTCATGCAGATAGTGTTGTGCTCCAGTTTGAAAAATTACCTCTGGAAATATGGATCAAATGATGCAAATGCAAGAGATGCAATATGGTGCTGAGAACTCATTAAAACCTTTGCTTCAAGAAGGTTCCTTAAAAAGTCATTGTATGTGCTGGAAACAGGCACACAGTCTGAGCCCAAGAGCAAAATGAGTCTGTTTCTTCCTTGGGAATGGAATAGCCAGATTTCATTTCAGACACTTCCTAGCACTTTTTCAACCCTTAATTGTTATCCATCAATAAATAAAGCAAATAAGACATTTGTCCTTGCTACCAAGCCCCAAAAAATGTGAGAGAACATCAACTTTTCTGCTCAAGCTGTGACCTGCTGCACATGTTAGCAGCTGGTGGAATTGCCTCTCCAAGGCAAAGAGGACACCTCCCCATCTGCTCTGCACTTATCAGCCTTGACTTAAGAAAACAAACACATATTTTGCAGCAGCGCAGCTGGAATACTTATCTTTTGCCAGGAGGAATATCAAGCAACCTATAGGAATCCAGATAAATGCCCTAATGTCATAACAGCCTCAAAACCTGAGCATAGAACGGATGCACTGAACTAGTGCAGTGGAGGAGCTCCTCAACCACTAATCCTCCTCCATCCAGTCAGGATCACAACTAGCTCCTCTCTGCTCTGGGGACAGCAGAGATAGAATCTCTGAGGATTGCTTATGGGCACAAGATGACATTGACACTAGGGTTCCTGATGTCACTATCTGGGCTGAGCCTAGGTGACCTAGTCCTGGTAGGTTCATTTCCTCAGACAGCCTGGGCTCCAGGTCACCCAGCAGCCAGGAAAGCCACCCAGCAGGTAGCAGAGCCCCACTGCTGCCCATGGCTCCCACTAACATCCTCCAGTGGCCCAAAGCAGTGCTCTACCACCACCACAACCAGAACCCTGTTAGTCCTTGAAACTTTCTCCAAGGGAGCTCTGGAAACTATTTTTCCCCGTCTTATTTGTTCTCTGCTCCTTTAGGAATACAGCATTTGTGAGCCTGCGTTTGCACGGGGCAGCCCTGCACGCTCTGCAAACCAGCTTCTGTGAGGAATTCAGCCTTTCTAATGCACATCTTAGGAATGCAAATTTTTGCAAATGAGAAATGTTCTCTAACAGTATGGGTACAGTTTATGTTTTTGTGGAGCTCAGAGAATCTGACGATGTTACACAGTGATGACATTATTCCAACTCTGCCTATCCACAAAAAGCCACTGAAATGCTGTCAGTTACATGTAGAGTTTTTCTTTGTGGACTGCTGCTGCTCCTGACGGCTGCCTGTGACAGCCAGTTGGTGAGAGGAAGGGCACAGCAAATTCCAAAAGTCTGCCTTTTCCTTGCATTTTTCAGAGGGAAGCAGCAGTTCCAAAGGGAGGCAGGAGATTTCTCTTGCCTCCCACCCCACTCTATCCGAGGCCAGTTAGACCTTCAACTGCTTTAGGAAGAACCTGCAGTGAAAGCAGCAAAGCATGAGTTGCAGATATACCAAGCTTCTTGCCTTTCTTCCCCTCTCTCCCTGCTAATATTGGGCAAACTTTATAAATTGTACAGCTATCAGGTGTCTAAGCAATATGACATTGCTACTTTATTCACCTTGTTGCCCAAAGCCATGCTTGATGGGAGACATAACTCAGTGCTAAAAGGAGAGTGATACTGCCCGAGTCTTTAACTCATTTTTCTTGAAAATTGAACTCATTTCTATTATTCTGTATAAAACCGCTGGCAGCAGAGAGTGGCAGCGAAGGCAGGCATTCATCCTGCAGCTTTACAAAAGAAGCCAGGAGGGGAAGGTTAAATGATGAGCCCAAGGCTACACAGCACAGGAGCAGTCAAGCTGTGAGTGGAAACTAGCAGCCACGGTCCCCTCCCTTCACTTAACCACAAAGCTGCTGCCCAGTTCTTCCCAAAGTCAGGAATGCTGGCATTTCATTCCATGCAGCTCTGTCAGAGACACTAACTTAAGGTTCAGTTATCAAGTTTAAAAAGAGAAACACTAAAGGGGATGTTTGCAAGCGATTTCCTGAAGCAAGCATGTAAACCAATGATGCTGCACTGGCGTATTTCATGTCTCCATGAAGGACATGGGGAGTGGCCTAATGAAGGATGGCAATTCATTTCAATTCCTTTTACGTATTTTTGCCTGTTTGCCTGTGAATCTATTCTTTTTTTACATAAAAGATGTAAAACCTTAGAATCCCAGCCTTAGATAAGTGAGATTGATAGGGAGGCAGCTGAAAGTGCACTCTTGTTACCAGGGAATAATCACTGAGGAACCTGCATTTCTTCTGGTTTTAACTAAGAAGGGTTTGCAGTTTGTTAAGGATTTGGGAGTACAAAGATGTTTCTTTGTTGAGACTACAAATACACTGTACATAGTTCAGTACAGTTTTGCCATAGTCAGGGGGCCTTTAGGAGGAACAGGGATGCCGGCTTAGAGCTGAATGTACGGGTATGAGGATACATCATTGTCACCACATTAGAAAGGAGGCTTTTCATATTCACCCTGCTGACAAACCTCCAGTAGCTTGATTTACCCAGAAGCATCAACACTTTCTCTGTAGGTATGGCAGCGCATGTGAGGAGTATTTAATAGTCAGAAGCAGGAATGATGAAAACTGGCTTAGAAGCACGCAGGAAGATTCAGAGAATTTCTCCATCCCTGAGTAGCCCTTACTCATGTCTGTGGTCCCTCTGAAGGAAAAAGATAGCTGCCACTAAAACACACTCGACCGACAGAAGTTTTGCAGGACCCGTTTCAAAGCCAGGCTGAGGTTGGTAGATGAAATTTTGCTGATATCATCAGCAAAAATCCCATTGATTTCAGGGGTGAGAATCTTCTTGTCCAGGGCCTGAACTAAAGTCCAAAGTCCATTGAAAAACCTGTCACTGTTTTTAATGCTGTGATGCACTTTGCATATGCAGACTTCACAAATGCAATGCCTGCCAAGTCTCTGTAATTCATGATGGAATTCCCATCACTTGAAACTATTTGGACTTTTGCATCAGCCATACTCAATGCTTCCCTATTGCTAGTTATTTGTTTCTCTTCTCAAGGAGCTTGTGAACAGTGTTGCTTTAGGAAAGAAATAGTGAAAGGAAAGTTTGCCAAGAGCCTTATTTCTGTGCTCGACATTCACAGATGGTCAAAGAAATGACCTCTGCCAGAAGGATGGACTAGAACAGCTTTAAAAACCAGAGCCTGTGTATCCAATCTTCTGAGTTCATGAGCTTGTTAAGTTTCTAAAACCAATTCTGTAATTCCCTTTAATTCCAATAACCTTTGCATGGGATGTTGACACTTCTGTTGGAACTGCCAGATGCTGTTACCTGGAATTGCCAGTCAGTTTTACATGCGCAGGTGCTGCTGTTGTGAATAACTTTGTGCGATTAATTCATCTGTCACAGAGACTTTGGAAGCCTGCTGTGGACCAAATTGGTCTATTTTAGGGCTGATCAAGAATCCTCCCTGGTGAAAGGTAATCCCTAGATAGACCACATGGGCATTAAATCCCAGCCCACTTCCAAGTAAAGGGACTGCTCCCCTTCTTGCCAAGCACTGTGGCCAGAACAACCAGTTTGAGGGAAAGAAATCAGCTGCTCCAAGGGCTGGAGCTAAGAGTTCCCTTTAGTCAGAGGCAGTGCCAATACTGCCCCAGGGCAGCAAAGCTCTGCCTTACTTGCAGGGTTACCTGAAATTTTCAACACATCAGCATTAAGAACTTTGGCTTGGATTCATCTCACCTAGCACAAAACCTCTGCAGAATCCCACTCTAAGAAAGGCAGCAGGCATATAGATTCCATTTTGGCATCTTCCTGGGGATCCAGACTACAGAAGCTCACCAATTACCCTGTGCCAAGTACCTGAAACCTTTCTGCAGTAAATCTTCAGAGCCAGTTTGATTCTCCTGAAGTTTCTGCTTTGGAAACAGATTGCCAATGCAAACCTTGTTTAGCTCTACCAAACTCTCTCAATCTGACTGCCTGCATCCAATTAATGTGTTGCTCCTCAGTAGTTTCAAATGGAGATTACTGAATAAATGCTTTTTCACCCTGATAAATTCCTAGACTGACACATGAGGGAAACAAGTATCAATAATCAGCGCAGCGCTTCCTACCATGGGACATTACTGGATAAATGCTAGGTTATTATTATCATCACTATCTCTTGAGTGAAGCTTTGCTCCACATTTTAGAGTCTTAGATAATTAGATGGGAAGATAAAAATACGTAATGGAAAAGAGACACTGTGGGTCTTGAACACCTAACTGAGACAGGCGAGGCAGCTCCTGAGACTCAGTAGCTGACCTTTGTTGCTCAGTGTTGCCATGACTCACTCTCCCGTGGGCAGATGCACGGGCCCTTAGGAACATCTTCTGCTCCCTGCAGCCCCTCGGGCTCTCTTCCACTGGGACCCCTGGATGCAGTGGCACTGGCACTCACTAGAGCTGAAGGCATGGACCACCCACCACCCTGAGCTCCTTGCCCCAGACAATTTCATCCATCTTGTCATTAATTGCAATGGAATTTATTCTACTGCAATATCCTGTTATCCAATACCAGCAGCACCCCAGACCTGAACTGTTTCCAGAGCCAAGAAGAGGCAGGGTCATACAGTCAGCATGAAGTACACTTCTAAAGTGGATTAATACATTACTCCTTCTCAGCCCATATTGTACTGGTGCACCACTGGTCACCTGGCGCTTTGCTCTCAGGGCACTGCTATTTTTCCTCTGCAATGCAGCATGAATGAGAAATATGGTCTGGGGGAACAAGTCATCTGGAGCAAGGCAGACAAGAAGGGGCCCTTGTAAGACTACAGGCTCCTTACGTATTTTAGGAATTAGGGAGCACCCTTACTTTGTCTTAGCAAGACATTCTCAGGCCTGGGCTCCAAGTTTGTTCTCAGTACCAGCCTACCCTATGCCCTTGGATTAAACACTTCCCTGTATTTCCACTTCTTACATTTGACAGTAACGGTGGGGATAATATAGATCTCAGATCTCCCTTGTTAAATCCTCATAAATGTCAAGTATTTTTATGCTGTTTTCTGAAACCAGTCTCCTCTTGGATTGTGACCTGGCTGTGAACCAGATTTCAGTGGTCACAGACCAGTTCCTACCAGGTGAGAATCCAGCTTCCATCTGCCTCCAGTGGGAAGCTTATCCCAGTCCCACCCGTCAGGGTGATGCTGATCCGAGCTGACAGACAGGTGGGTGATGGTAACCCTGATGCTGCAGCCAGGGGTGGTTTTAGTATCTTTCTCTTCTTGATTACAGAATACTGTGAAACAAAGTAAGATTTCTCATCTAATGTCTGTACTTAAAGGTATGTTTAGATAGGAGGTTCATAGAAAAGAGGCAAGTCCTCCTACCCTGCAGCTTCAGATTTAGCAACATAACTTGAACAATGACACTTAACTCCTCAGTGAAACATCAGCAAACCATGAGCAGTGGAGCTCTGACATAACATTTAGTCAGGCTCAGCACGAGTTAGGCAGCAAAGCAGCAGAATCAGCATATTTCCTTTTGTTTCTTTTACAAACTCTCATGTCAACAGTCTCAGCAGTTGTTCTTTGGAGGGCATTTATACTGTCACACATTGCATTACACTGCTATTTATTCTTTCCTGGCTTTGTGAGAGGAAAGCAGAACAAGCAGACAAAGGCATGTAGAATTAACACATCCAAGAGAACCATTGAGGGAGTGAATATTAAAGCAGGAGAGCTATGTGACACATCAGCACCCTGAAGCTGTAGATTTTTCCGTTGAAATAACAGTGCTGCTGCCTGCATGGAATTCATCTACTGGCAATAACATGGCACTGGTGGTACATTAGTTTGATGAATGCTCAAGCAAAACTGATGGTCTCCCTGACCATCTACACTGTGACATTAAGAACAGATTCAAATGGCTTTATGAGCATACCTATCACGTATGGCATCTACCCACCAAGCTAATAATACATATTTGGCCTCCAGCACTGGCTTCCACAAGAGCACAGAAATGTTTAGAGTTCCCCTCCCAGGGATTTGTGTTCTAGGTTTCTTCCACATTCACACAGTACAAACCACACTAGTTCTGTCAGCTTCTGGCCCAGTATTCCGCCCTGGGCCAGTACTGGCCAGCTCAGGATATTCCTGTTTGGCTGATGGAGTAGGCAATTTCTTTCCAGCTCCCAGCAAAGCTTTGGTGGCTGCCAGCACACAGGCAAGCACTGCACAGCTACGGTTCACCACCTCCCACTCCAGCTCCTTCCTCATAGTGTGGGATGTGGTGAAGAAGAGCTCCATGTTCACTTCAGGCTCTGGATCTGTGATTTTGTAGAACTCAGTCATACTCCTCCATACCCTCTCCTCTCCAAAGGGGGAGACCCAGCCTCTTCTCTTAAAGCAGCAGCTTATTCCCCTTAGTTATTTTGGGCTATGTATTTTTCCCTGCTGCTGGACTCTTCAGACGCAGGTGCACAATCCAGCCCACTGGCCAGAAAACTCCCTTTGTTTCAGTCCCAAATCAGCATCACCAGCAGGTTAACACCTAACCAGATATGCCATAAATTCATGACCTACAGCAATGACAAGACCTGCATAAGTAGTTTTTCAGTTTAAAGGCAAATTAGCAAAACTACAGGCTTCCAGCACTCCATTGACCTCAGAGTGCTCCTCTCTTCTCAGTACTGTGAGTAACACAAATTTACTCATAAGCACCATTCTCCAGGTGAAATAAGATCAGGATGAGAAGCAGTTGGCTCCAAATCAACTGAGACAAGAGAGGCAGCCATCGGTGAGCAGCTGGGGCTGTGACGAATAATGGAAAAACCCCAGTCACCTCATCCTGTCCTCACAGCATCTCCTCTATTCAAGAGGATGGATTGTCTTGGGGTCATAGAAACCTCATCTGCTACTGTAACAGCTAAAACCAAGTGCCGATTGCCAAGTGAATTTCCACAGGCTCCTTTCATGCCAACTCCCTGAAAATAAACCAGTTCATACATTCCTGGGTAGGAGTGCTCAGACAGTGTGGAATTTGGGACTTATGTACTGTGGGGGGCATCATTATCCTGTCACCCACACCTCAGGTACCAGGTTGTGGAGAGAAATAACCATCTCCCCCCTACATGGGTAATTGTTCTCCCTGCAAGAAAGCAGAGGTTTAGTCCTTCCCCACAGGCAGCAGATGGTCCAGCTACTACCAGAGAGCTGGAAGACAAGTGCTGGGGCCAGCTACAGGGAGATGCAGGCTCTGCCCTCCCAGAACAGGGAAGCAGACCGAGATGTCCAATGTACATCTCTGGTTTCTCCTGAGGCAGCCCAATGGGTTCCATTGAACCCAATGTTGTCCAGCCAGCAGCCATTTCTCCATGGTAATGGCAGAAAGTTGTTTTAGAGCATCGATGCCATCATCAGCCTCAGGTTCCTCGGCCAGACAAAGCACATGAACTGCCCATGCAGAACACAAAGTGGAGCACTTGCAGCAAGCAAGATACAAGCAGACCAAAGAGGTGCATATGGGACTTCCAGTAACCAAAGCAGATTTTAGATACAAAGAGTAGCAAAAGATAAATTCAGCAAATAACCAAAACACTGACAGTGGTGTTTCCTAAGGAGGCTTTACCATGCCAGAAAGTTATGGCAACATCAGAGTAATATATGCATGAACACAAAGATCTGAGCTTCTGTTCCCTTTGAGTGCCTTATTGCTGGGTTTAGGACTGACAGTAAGTATACTCAGAGACTGCAGCTGATCCAGCGCGTAATGTCACAGCTGCTGATTTGTATGGGCTGGGAAGGCATATTCTGTCCTGTTCTGCTCAGTTCAGGTTTCCTGACTCCGCACCCTAGAGCGGCAGCATGAGCAGAGGTGGAAGATTTCATTTTTACTTTTAAGAATGATTTTTTTCTTGCTTTCTTCATGGAATCAAGAGGCTGGAAAGAACCCCAGCATCCCAACAATTCATTCTGTCTAGTCCCTTCCCCTGTGAAAGCTCAACCATGGCTATATCCCTTTTGATACATACTTATCCAGTCCCTGCTTGAAGACTTCCAGCTGTGGAATCCCTACAGCCTCCCTAGGAAACGCTCATCTTTGCCATTAGAAGGTTTTTCCTCCTATTTAATCTGAATCTTCCTTGCTGAAGTTTAAGCCATTACTTTATGCTGGAGAGAAGAAAAGATTATTCTCTTCTCTTCACTGCAGCCTTTAAGTCTCTCATGTTCAGTAGGAGATGGGGAAGATACTGCAAACAATGAAGCCCTGAAGCTGTTCCTGCCCATTTTGGCAGCTCCCCTTATTGAAGGTAATTAAGTGTAAGGAGGTAATTTATCCCACTGCAAGAGGCATGTTGCTAACACACAAGTAGGCTTTGTGAACAGATGCATACGCATGTAGGCAAGGAAAGGCCATGTTTGAGCACCAGGCATGAAAATGGAATTGAAATTTAGAAACAGACATGATAATATCATAATTTTACCAGAGATGAGCAGAAATTACGCGTGGGTACAACACCTTATCAAACCATCGTAGCTTCTTTTCCCAGCCCCCTTCTGCATTATTCATCCCTTTGAAATCAGAGTTCACTAAGCTGTTAAGAGCACCCAAAACCCAGAGCCAGACTTGCAGCATGGAGTAGCCCCAGTACTCCTGCTGCATGCAGGAAATGCCCATCTCCAGACCCACCAAACACTGACAAAGCCCCCAAAACCTGAGTCACCAGCTGGCAGGAACTTCTTCCAGAGTGCCAAAGCACATGTGCCTACAGCTATTTACATGTGCTGTAAGCTCACAAACCACAGCCAGCCTGTAACCCACACCGATGCAAAGTTGAGCTCTTGTACCAACAAGCATCAGTGCCAGCGTCTCTGGCTGCCATCCTCAGGAAGATGGCAATGGTCTCTGACTATAATTGAGTCCTCAGCCCTTTCTTGCTCCCAGAAGCAATTGTCCCGTCTAATGCCAAGAGCTGTGTGGAGCTAACAAGAACCAAAGAGGCAGCAGGTGGTTCCAGCTGAGTTCATCACATCTTTGCCCAAAATAATCTGCTGGACAGCTGTGAAGAGGAGAATCTCATCTGGCTGTGAACCAGCACAAGCAGGGGAGATGGGATGTGGAGTCAGGCAGAGAGGCTGTCCTGGATTATTTATGGTTCTTAGTAGATGGGCAACTTTCCTAAGTTAATAACCCTGTAGTCAGTACTTTTTTCAGTACTTCAAGAGCAACAAAGCACATCTGGTCTCACTTCTCAGGCTGGCAAGTACTGAATTGCTAGGGAGATATTGTCCTTGATGCTAAAAGGACTTTTTATCTTATTTTGCAGTATTATAGCAGCATAATCAAGAGGCAGCCTGGGGAAAGAGAGTCCCGTGTAGTTTGTCTCTGCCAGAGAATGCTATGTTATGAAGCTTTGAGGATGCTCCTCTCTGAAGGACTTTGAGAGAAGGAAATTGCTGTCTTAGGCTGAGAGCTGCAAGCTCATGTCATACCAGGAATACGGAGGGTAGAGAGAAGTTCTAATTAAGATATTTTTACATACACACACACGGTTTCTGTCATCCCACCTTTCCAAGCTGGTCACCAGCCTTTGGTGTTTTCCCAGTAAGCCTCTTCACAGAGGGGATCTTCAGCCTGGATCACTCCTGAAAATAATCCTTATTCCTAAGCTGCAGGAAGAGATAAAGGAGATTTCTAGCTTTAAAATCACTCCCAGAGGTCAGAGCCAAAGTGCTAAGGCTTAAGTACAGCGTGTTGCTTGGACGGAGTGCCTTGAAATTATCTACTGTGTTGGATAAGCTCTTCGTATCACATATCATTTCTGTACATTAAACTGATCTATGTTGACATAAGTGGGATATTGGGGAGTATGTACCAGGACTCCTGATGCTTTACACAATCCAGACATTGATAATTGAAAAAGATGTTCCCTTTTGCAAAGTTCTGCGGGCCACCACATCATCCTTCTCTTTCTGTTCCTCCTTTATGGGTAAATTGAAACGGAGTGCACTGATTGCCTCCCACTGCTCTTCCCACCATCTCCCTTTCATGCTACTGGCTGCAGAGCTCAATATCAATCAGTTGGAAGATACACATTATGATTCTGGTGTCAGGTTATGTCACGGTAGGCAGGATGCGGGCAGTTGAGCCGGGCAAACCTGTCACAGATAAAACCCAGACAAAGACCATTGGGAATCACACCATGTTCCTAAAGGCAGTATCTGGATCCTGGTTCCCTTCCTTCTGGCTTCTAAATGCTCCAGCATTTCCATGTAGATAAACATTCTCATTGCACACAGCCACTTTAGAAAGCAATCCCAAAACTCCCAGGCAATGGTCAGGGATGCAGGATGAGAACGACGACCCCCAAGGATGGTCACTCCCATCCACTGGACCACATGCACACTTATTCTTTTATTCTGCTCAGTGACCAGAATAACTATGCAAGAAACAGGGAGAGAAAAGCAGAAATACACTGCCCAGCACCAAGCTGCTGCTACCCAGGCACAGGGATAACCATGGGAGCAGCTGTGTTTCTTGTCACTGGGATTTCCCAGAGATGCTGAGAAGTTGCTACCATTTATGGTACCATAATCTACAGCATCAGCCTAGCCTTGGCTCTTCTTGGCACCTATCAATCTGTGCTGTGGGCTCAAGGAAGCTGCAGCTTTCTTCCAAGACAGCTGGGTGCTGCATATTTTGACTGGGAGGTATGATTAACTCTGAATGTCAAAATGTACTGAGGGGCTGAGGAATAAACTCAAGGGAGATGAATGTAGTGAGACTTGCTATTATTTAAAAATACCCTGGATGATAAATGCACCTCCTGCAGCCCTCATACACACCCTCACTAATGCTTATGCATTTATGAACTTCAGATTTCATCTGGCAGTGAGGTGTTCCTGCCGTGAGAAGATAAAGATTCCTGACACTGAACTGAGGCTCATAACCCTCTATAAACCCAGTACTGCATGCTCTTGTCCGCCTTTCACACTTAAAGAACTAGAAGGTACCCAGCAAAATGATCAGGCCACAGGTTTACAACAAACAGGAAGAGATATTTTTTTCCTCCACGCATAACTGAGCGCCTCTCTGCCTTGCGTTTACAGATACTGAAGGCATAAGTAAGTTCATGGATGGATTAGAAAACTTATGGAAAACAGGACCAAGTAATGGCTATTAAATGGGGTGATTGAGGTTCAGTTTCTATGTAGAACGTCACCAAATTCTGACTGATGTATGCAATGGCAAGAAGGGAAAAGAGCTGGATGCTTCAGGAAACACTGCTCCTCCTGTTCCTACTCCTGTTTTAAGCATCTTCTAGTTGCTGTTGCCAAACACAAAAGATTGAGATGAAGGGATAACTGGTCTGGTTCAGAATGGCTACATATCAGTTCCTACCCCAGCCTGGTCATCACTCCGTAGTTGCCCTCATCATGATCCAGTTCTGACTCTACCAAAGAGTCTTGAGTCGCAGTGAAATCACCCAGCAGCAGGGTGTGCATCACCATCAGCAAGAGGCTGTTGAGCAGCCACAAGCATTAACTTCATGAGGAAAATAAATTATAGGATTCATTTTGGGGGGGTTATAAAATCAGTTCATTCTGCAGATATAACATTATAAAATAAAACATAAAATAAATCATTAAAAATGGGAACACAGCAGGAGAAGAAAGGAAGTAAAGAGAAAGGAAAGGAGAGGTAATGAATCTGGAAGGACAGATAAGCAGCTGGAAGATGAAAGAGGAAAATAAAATAAGAAAACAGACCTGCAGTGGAAGGAGGCTGCCATAGAAATATACATTTGAGGGGCAAGACCATTCAGTGACTAAAGTCAGTGGATTTAATGTTGTCTGCAGCTTTTCAGTTTCAGCTTTCAAGGAAGCAATCTTCTGAGTGATTACAATGTCATCTGACCTTCTAGAAATATCACCAAGTGGCTCATGCTTCTATATGCAGATGCAAGTATATATATACACACACACATACACACATTATATATAATTTTACTTACATATATACACACACACAAACATGCAAATATATGCACACAGGTATAGAATTTTTAGAACTCCAGGAGGAAAAAAAAAAAAGCTTTCTGTGAAAGCATCAATGTTTGCTGTTGTCAAAGAGGGAAAGCTACATACATTACATCTGTTGTTTCCTAGCTGAGCCAGAGGTATATCGCCAACAAGATGTTACCCAACAAAGCTTGGGAACATGACAATTTTGAGTGAAAGCTTTGCAAAAACAGAGAGTGAAAGATTTGTAAATGAATCTGAAATGAGAAGAATATGTCAAAAACACCCATCTACCAGCATAATACATTTTACAATTCAATGCTCTGTCACTAGTGATGGCAGTTTCTTTGCAAGGCATGATCACGTGGGGAAGGTGCCATAGCCCCAGTTGCCTGCACACAGCTTCTGCCTGCAGCTGAGCTCGTGCTCAGGGTTGAGAGAGGAAATACTTATGCACATTCACTCTCTTTAAGTGTATCAGCACTTTACAGCAGCAAGGCTTTCTCTGACCTTTAGATATTGCATATCAGGAAATGGCACCTCATTATGCAGCTGCAAGAAGTTGGAGTAAATGGTTTCTTTTCCCCACTGTAAAAAAACAACAGAACAAAAATAATCCCCTCAAATAACCATGTTCAAACCTGTGCTACAGCCAAGATGCATCTGAGTTCTTTCCTTGGTTCAAGTCTCTCTCTGTGGAGTAATCCAGCTCAGTGAATAAGAACATGCCCCTCCCTCCTAATTCATTCCAAAGTAGAGATGATTAAAACTAACCATTTATCATGGTCCCCTCTGCACAGGGCCAACTGCTCTGAGCTGCAAGGAGAAGGTATAGTATCGCTTAGCAAGGAAATTCCAACAAGGACATGGCACACTTTCTCAGGACCAAATCCAATTAAAACAATCCCATTTTCATCTCCTGGCCACCCAAAGTAAAGCAGAGTACATCTAGCCTCAAAGCACTTCAAAGCACCGTTTAATTGTATGAATATTTTAATGTAACACAAGAGGGACAGATCCTCTGCTGCTCTCAATTAACACAGCTTCACAAAGTGAGAGTGCTGCACACCAGTGAGGAGCCTGGCCCCAGATGGGGTTTAAGGAAAAAAAAGTTTACAAAGAGAAAGAAAAACCCCACCACAATAGCACAGTGTTCAAGTTCAGCTTTTGCCGAATATTTCAATATTTCTAGACTTAGTCCTCCATGTGATGCTCTATATAATGCATAAGTTTCCAAAGGTCTGATTTTAGCTGTCATTTCCATCTGGCAGACCTATCCTTGCTTGTACCTGGTACTGATGCTGCCTAAACAACCAAGTACCGCAGGCATCTGAGCTGCTTCTGTGTCCCGTCTTAGATTTCCTGGCTGCACAGGAATCTGGATCCCCAATGACATGAGGTCAATCGTTTGTCAATTCTCCAGGCTTCAGCAGAAAAGATAATTTAAATACCACTCAAAATATGATACTGAATGCTCAGTGTTGGAAGGCTCCTCATCTGCTGCATGTCGTGTATCACTCTGGGCTCCATCCAGTGTTTCTAGTACAGGGGCCCTTGGAGCTCTCTTATTTAAGGAATTGAAACAAAATACACACCAAGAAGAGCCTTCTGCTACTGTGTCTGACTTTCACAGCATTCCGAGTCTGAAAGGGCCAAGGAGATTATGAAACAAATACTCAGGTTTCCTTTTAAGTGAAAAAGTGCAGAATTTCAGTATCCCACCAAGAAAAGACGCCATTCATGGGAAAACATTCAGTAGGGTTTAACAGTCTTACATTACCACAAGAGAACTACCTTGGATGTCTAAAACTGCCACAGACAAGGTCCAATTCTCTGGGCATTTTCAAACCATTTCCATGGAACCCCATTACATTTTTATAGAATCCAGAAAATTCCCTTTCCGGGGGATCCTCTGAGGTTTTGTCATTAATGTAATTCCTGAAAGAGTGCTCTGCTGTTCGAGGAAGAAGGAAATAAAGCAAGTGTGGCATCCCCAAAGAGCCAAAATACACACAGACCGTATTCACAGGGGCTACAACAACCAACCTGAAACTATAAAAGCTGATGGCCCCATATTACTAAGTTGCTCTTTAGAGTACTTTGCAAAGTCTTCCGCTTGTACAAGTGATAATGAAAGCGATTAGCACAGCATGATTAAAGACCCGTAGGACATTAGTTTTAAATAAAAGGTTGGAATTTGGAATTATCCTCTTCTATAATGACTTTTGTATTATGTTGTCTAAACTACACTGTTTTAACTTGGTATAAAAATATTAACCCATGAGAGAAGCTGCAGAGCTTGATGGTGTTATCAAGTCTTCAGCATCCAATCTAAAAACTTCTTTTTGTCACCCTTCTTTTTCCTCCTAATAGGTCTTTAAAGTACTGAATAAATCCCAGTTTCACACATTTCTTATTCTCAAAACATCCAAAACACTATCAAGTATGACTGGCAATCTCCAGCTCCCTTAGCCTCAGAAAAGGTTATTGAGTTAATCTGAGAATGTAAAGAAGAAAAACTCACATTTAAAACAAACCAACCCCCAAATCCCACACACAGCCCTGAATAACAGCTTTATCAAGGTAAAAATTAGAATCGTTATGCTCAGACTGGCCACTTCACTGCATGTGAAAGAGCTGGACAGGGGGGTCTGAAGCCCCAACAGCATGCCATGGAAGGGAGCTCTTGGACCAGGCTTGGCAGCTCCCAGCCCTCATCCATCCAAGGAGGAAGATGTTCTTCCCAAAGTCCTTCACAGCTAAGAATGGGAAAGTTTTCTAGGACAAATTCTTTCCCAGTGTAATGCTGGCAGCTTCTGAGGACCTGCAGAACCTCACAAGGCACTTTGTTACCCCATAAAAAGGGGTCTGGTCACCTGCTGAAAGAGCTGCTTGACAACCACAGCTACAGCATCTCCCTGCTATTGGACTTCAAACACATCCATCATTCTAATAGCTCTATGTCACTGACAGAGTAGCCCATTTAGCTTCAAGGCCTGTGAAGAATTAGCATGCAACAGACCCACAGGCTTAAACAGACTCTCTGAAAGTTAATGGGAGGGAAACTGCAAATATTAAGTGCTGGGAAAATGAATCTGATGTCAGGTGAATAGAATTTTCCCACTGACCCTCTTTCTGGGCAAGCAGCTAGAAAGAAGAACCTCAGGCATCTCCTGTTTCAGGTGTGGTGGATCACCTTGATCACCTTAATCTCTCAGCTCCCCATGCAACAGTGTCCCAAGGACTCCTGCTGCCACAGGCCCAAAGTAAAGCTCCCAGTAGCATCTTCCAGTCTGCGTTTGTATTTTATCCCATCTAAGGAAGGACTATAAATTCAGTGCTGAGCTCTCCTGAATCAGCAGCCAGGGTAGAACTGAGGCTTTGACTGCAGAACCAAGGATTTTGCTCACATTCTGCTCTGTTCCATGGGGGGGGGTTTATGCAGAAGACCTCCCTTTAGAATATTATCTTACATCCTAAAATCGTTACTCTCAGGACAAAAAAGACAAGTTACTAGATATACAGTCCATGGCTGCACTTCTCCAGATGCATTTCCATGGCAAGGAGTGCCTTACAGATGCAATACTTGCCTTTGCCAAAAAAAACATGCCCGTGGACACAGGTAACAGACATTTTACAGCAGCAAAGTCCCTCTGACTTCCTTGTCACCTCCCACTGGCCTCAGCCTCACTGCTGAACCTTTGTGCATGTTCCCAGAAATAGAGATGGCGAAGGCAGGTTAGCTCAGTGACAGAGAATAAGGCTGCAGCAGGCCAGAGTAAAACAACTGCATCTCACTGATACAGATGCAGTAAGTCTATGCTTCTTCCCATTGCAGGCTAATTTCCCACGTATTGTCCAAGATGTATATGTTTACTGTTTCTAGTGTCCTGATCACAATGTTTAATGTCAAACTAAATTTCTGCCATTTGATTTCAGAATACAGTAGACTTTAAAAAAAAACAACAACAACAAAAAAAAATCCCATAAAAACCCAGCTTCCAGAAACTGCCCAAATCCTCTCACCCACCTTTAGTATTAAAGGCCTGATCTACTTCCCTGACCATTGGATTCTAAGGCACAAAACTTGAGGGGCAGTGTCCAATATTTGCTACTTAAGGAAGTGAGAAGCCTGTACCTTTTTTGTGCTTGGGGCCAGGCAGTTTAGGAGATGAGTGATGGGTTCCCATCACTATCTGTACTCTACCATCCCATGTGAAGAGCGTGGAAATGCTGTGTGCCACCTCTATGGTGGGACATGGGGCAGGGGAGGCAGTGCCCTTAGAGTCTGCAGCATGTCTCAGCTGAGCACAGGAGGGATAAAAGCTGCCTCAAAGTTTGAAAACAAGTGAATCAGTCTCTAAATATTTGTGTAAAGTTTTGGCAGTGTGAAAATATTCCTCAGACACCACACTTCCATAAGACTGTTCTGAGAGTTCAGCTTTTCTCTACTGCGATTCATCAAATCTGCCACTCTCTATTCTCTTGATTTCCACTGCACAAATGCTTCTCCTAGGAGGCAATTATACACACTTTAATATTCTTAAATGTTATCAAATGCCTCTGAAAAACAGTTGTCAGATCTCTTACCGAAATCTAAGGGATTGCTGTTTTGTTTGGAGTGCCTTTGCTTATAATAAATCAGATTAACAAGACTAAGTGCAATTTAACTCTTCCCACTGTGACTTGAGACTTTCCCAGAGTACATGTGCTGCACTTTTCAAGCTGTGCCAGCTATTTTTAACCATCAAATGAAAATGAATTAAGGGAGAAGTTGTCTCTTAACACACACCTCTTCCCCTGTTAGGCTGAAGATTAGACTGACAAAAGAAGTGACAGCCCAAAGTGGTGGGTAAGGGCAATTTGGGTGCTTGAGTTCAGAGCGTCTGTCCTCAAAGCTGCTCTCAATAATCACAGAATGGTTTGGGTTGCAAGGAACTTTAAAGCTCATCCAACTCCAGCCCCTGCCACGGGCAGGGACACCTCACATGAGACCAGGTTGTTCCAAGCCTTGTCCAACCTGGCCTTGAACAGTTCCAGGAATGGGGGAGCCACAGCTTCTCTGGGCAACCTGTGCAGTGCATCACCAGCCTTATAGTAAAGCATTCATTCCCAATAATCTACTCTCTTTTGTTTAAAGCCATTACCCCTTGTTCTATCTCTACATGCAAAACATCTCCCTCCAGCTTTCAACATAATCATCACATCGTGTCAACAATAAGCATACCTTTGCTCGCAAATTCCTTACGTACATTATGTCTTGCCCCTGTGTTAGTTGCAGGTTGCTAGTATCCAAACAAGGCAGCTCAGAGCCTTCTCCCATCTGAGATTCTCAGCCTGGGGTGTCTCCACAGCCCTGGCACATGGAGGTGAGCACCAGCAATGCCAAGACACCTTCACAAGAGCACACCACAGTGTGCTGTGAGACCAGAGGTCACTGTGCCACCCTAAAAGGGGGCTGACATTACTCAGGAGCTAGAAGTGGATTTGAACCCTCACAGCCACACAGCAACTTATCCCTTGGTCTTTGCCTGTTCAGACCATGCCAGTAAGTGCAACCAAGATGAGCATCTCTGTCTCCTCTTTTGGTACCAGCAAGGCTGTGGAAGGCTAGTGGCCCATCACTAGGGGACCTGGGACTGGAAGGAGAACTCAAACAGTGCAAGGAAAGCATGGGGCTTGAGGCACCAGCAAACTAGGGAAGCTGCAGTAACATCCCTCTCCAATATTTCCATTAGGCTCATCTAGGTAGGTCTCTGGCAGGCTGGGGACTTGAGAGAATCCCTCTGTGACCACCCTCAGCCATGGATAACAGAAGCTGCACAGGGAACCAAGGATCCCAGACTATCCATAGCAACCTTATTAGCCCAGCAATTAAGGCTAAATTTGACCAGTCCCTTATCAATAAACCACTTGTTTGTGTGCCTGGGGTATTTAGCATTCCTTGACCACTGCATAGCTCAGTTATCGTGTACCATTGATTCCCAGAGTTCATGAAAAATGATAAATAAATCTATATATAGCTGTCTCAACTTATCTGTGAAAACTAGCAGCAAAGTCACTGCATTTAATGTCCTGAGATGAAAAAAGAGAGCAGAGAAACAGATCTGAGAGAAGGTGTAATAAATACACTACCATGGTACTGACCTGGAGAAAGGCCAGTGGAAATAAAGTGGAAATAGTTAACAGAAAGACTTGCATTGACTTGAAATGGTTCAAGGTTTCACCCTGCCCATTTCAGAGCAAGGAGCTCAGACAGAGAAGCAAGGTAACCACAAGAACCCTTCTCCAGGCAATCACTGCCTTTCTATGCACATAAAAATGTACATTCATAAGGAGGCAGACGTACAAAACTTGGAGATGCTGTTTCCCAAACAAGCCACTCTCACTGAAATTTCTGATGGATTTGTGTTCTCAGAAAAACATGTCACTGTCAGCAGGGAAGTGACTGGGAGGACAATGCACAATCTATATACTAAATCAGAAAGACCTCAGCACACAAACTGGCCAAGGAACAACGCAAGAAAAACAGAGCAGATGATGAAAACATATAAATCTGTCCTCCAGCAACCTTGATGTCAAATTTCCAGACACCCTCCAAGAGGGCTGGACCTCTGGTCTCCACTTCTTTTTCATGGGTAGTCCAAATTCATGAAGTGGATTGAAAACTTCAACCAAACTCACATCACCACGCACAGTCTCAAATACTCACAGGGGGTTTCCATTGTGAACTGCTGTGATAACTGGTGCGTGCATGGGCAGCTGAGCAATCTCTGGCTCTGGAGCTCAGCTGACTCAGAAGTCAGTAAGCTGCTATGCAGAAAATCTCTAAATCTATTGACCAATGACACAGAAGAATCACTTTATGGCAGACACAGTTATACCAGATCCAGACCACAACCAAATATCACATTGATGTTCCCAAGGTTGCAGCCCTGGGACATATCCTGCGCTCAGGTGGGACATGCTGCAGCCTCCAAGGGCACTGCCCTGAGCTGGTGCCTGTGGCCTCCCCAGCCCCGGGTCTCACCACAGAGGTGGCACTCTCACACTCTTCACATGGGATGGCAGAGTATAGGTAGAGATGGGAACCCATCACCCACCTCCTAAACTGCCTGGCCCAAAGCATTAAAAGTGAGGATGAGGACAAAGCAACAGCAACTTTCTAATGCACTTTAAGATAAAACTCAGCAGCTCATCTAAAACTACACTAGAAACTCGCACCACCTGCAAAGTCTATTCCTTCAGGTACAGTAACCCGATGAAAAGGTTACCTCAGAAAAAAATCTCACTGCACTAAATAGGCTTCCAAGGATTTTCCTATGCTCCTTGTCTCTCACCTGGGCTATTTCCTACTAATTGCTTGATACCAGTTCACCAAACAGTGCCGTTAACTGGTGCCATGCTTCCATAAATGCTCTGAGTTGAGCCTGGCCACAGGGAAGCTCACTGACAGCAGGAGTTAGACCAGCTGGTTATTTGACCTATGTATTTATTTTTATATATATATATGCAATTTCACATCTTATCTTTTCTACACATATGGCTTCTCTACAGAAAATGCTTTTCCTACTAAGAGAACCTCCAGGGGCATAGCATTAGCTGGGAGCAAGCAATGCAAAAGCTGAAATGCTTTATCACCATACAGAGCCCAAATGCAAAAGCAATATTTGACCCAGAGATATTTTTCAATTTACTTTAAAAAAAACCCAACAAACAACCAAAAACCCCAGATGAGTAAAGGCTTCTGTAGCTACATTCAAATAACAAACAGTACGATTTAAATAGCAACTGCTTCCTGACCAACTACAGCCAAGCAGGCATGGTCCTCAAAAACCTAATCACAGATTGTGGCAATTCACCATATTTTCACATTTTGTTTTTACCATGGGACTTCAGATAACCTGCTCCCATAAATGGGTGAGGCAGGAATCAAAGAGGACTGAGGCAGGTTTGCCTGAGACGGAGAAAGGATGCTATCAAAAAGCGCAGGCAGGAGGCTTTTGGGGAGTAAACATCCTGCTGTGTTCTTGCACACATCAATGCAGAAAAACAAGTGTTCAAAGGAAGGTAAGTTTTGTATGGGAACCCATGGCTACTCACGTAGCCTTTTCTCGGGAGACTAAATTATTGCGCTGCTTAGGAAAGATGCATCAAGCTTAGAGCAAGTTAAGAGCTTCACAAAGCAGTTTGGAGCCAAAAGCCAGAGGCAGAAGCAGCAAAAGCGGATGCAATAGCTGGATCATATCAAAAGTACCACAAGATATTTAACACATTCCTCTGGGCAGCTGTACAAGATGCCACTTCAACATTTCTCCGGAGGCTTTTCTATTGGGTTTTGGGCTGCAATGTGAATTCCCAGTAGGTGTTTCATGAGGAGTTTCTGAGTTCATATATATGATGATTTGATTGAACCCAGAAACCCAGCTGAAACTGCTGAGCTTTGTCCAATTATGAGGTAAGCCAATGTAAAATCCAACCAGTGGCAGCCAAGCCATAGGTTAGAATTCATAAAAGAGAGCAAACCCAAGGGAATTTCCTACAGTTCCAGGTTTCTCAATATTTCTGACCCTGCAGAGATAAGTTCTGATCTATTCTTAAAAAAAGCTGTGGATTTTTATGTCCTTAACATTCGAGTACTTCAGCATGTTTCTGGTAGCTCCTACTGCCCATGTAGTTTTGCAGGAGACACTGCTGGGTCTTTCTGGAGCCTGTGCCCAGTTGGGTTTATGTGAATTTGGCCACACACCTGGTGAAGTCTGTTGATGCTTGGCACTTATCACAGGCACTGCTGCCTTGTCATTCTTAGCTGCTCTTGTCCTAGCTGGAGTATAGGACTTTCACTGTATGAGGTTATTGAGAATTAACCATGTATTGATCACGCAATTTAGACACCCAGGATTAATCAAAGAAAGGAGAGTTATCCATTCACAGGTTAGCAAGCAAACTGCAAGCCTTTATGAAGTGAAACTGTTTTGTTCTATTGCATGAGCTCTTTTTCCACCCTATTCCCTCCCTCTCTATCTGAATAACACTGGTAACACTTATCTTGCTTTGTAAGAGTAACCTTGTTTATTGGACCACTTTCCCAGGCACTGGGATTATTACCACTCACTTTCTAGGTGCTCTCCTTTCACTACAGCCATCACTATGTGCACGGAAGTCCATAAAACTCAGACAGAAACATCCTACTTCAAGGGCTCCATATGGCTTAGGATGCTCCCTAAGCAAACCTGTTCTTTTCAGTACATCGATATGCGCTTTTCTAAACCACTGAGGGGACACCAGCAAAACACAGAACCCTCACAAGCGATTTTCCAAGACAAGCAAGTTGTCAGCTTTGCTGCTAACGTTGATTTTGACAATCTCTGATACAGGCTGAGCTTTTACTCTGCTTTTAGGTGATCTCTGAAATCCACAAGCAGCCTGCCAGTGAGCTTGACTCCAATAAGTAGTAAGCCTGGGTCATTTTACCCACAAGTTTTCACTTGGGCATCCTTTCTAGGATGAAACATCCCTATTTATCATGCCAGAAATTACTTCTGGTTTTGTTACTACAGCACTTGTCTGATTTGGTATGATCAGAGAACCCTGCCATTACAGTTCAGGGAAAAAAATCTGAGCTGTATTTTGGCATCTTCTCTTGACCTTTCCTGTTGAGAAGGAACTAAAGGTGAGAACCTCAGCAGCAAGGTCACATCTTCCCTTCCATCAAACACACATTGAGAATACTGATGCTGCTACTTCTGACCTAATCTTGTGGTTGTGCTGACCATTAGCTAAAAGCTATGCTGAGCATTCCTGCAAGCCACAGAGCCTTTCTTTCTCTTGTGCTTACAAATCCAGCTGCACTTCCATGATAGCGCAAGAAAGGTGAAAACAAGGAAACCACCTCAGTGTAGATGCAGGACTTAGGGACACAGTTGAGTGATGGACTTGACAATGCAAAGTTAACAGATGAACTCAACGTTCTCAAACCTAAACAATCCTATGATTCTATTTCCACCAAGTTCAGCCCTTGTGGAAGAAGCTTCTACTCAGTTCTCTCACCAAGCAACTGTTTCACTCCCAGAGAGGTAGCAAGAAAGCTGCAACCCCCAAATGAATCTGTTCAAAAATGAATGAAGAATCCTCTCACATCTTTATTTTGCCAGACAAGAAGAGAAAAAACAAAATCCCTGGCCAGAGCAGGGCCTTACCTTGCAGCCACAGCAGGAAAGATCCCCATGAGCACTACTACCATCCACTTCACATACTGTTTGAACAAGAAGGATCATCTGCTGTACATCAACAAATCACAAAGGGCATAGATAAGTGCTGCCTGCTGGGAGAGGGATCTACATGTGTTTTCACTTACAAAACAACACCTTGATTGGTATGCCCTGCTCCAGCCCAGAGCAGCTTGTGGCTCCCTGTCCTTAAATCTCTTCTAACCCTTATAGGCCTTTATGGCTAGAGAGAAAAGTGTGAGGTTTAGGTCAAAGGGAACCAATGCCTCAGTTTTTCCTTCTGTGCCCCACAAATCCCCTTATTTAAACACAGAGGAAAAGATTAGTATTTCTATTTTCTGTTCCTAGCTATTTGGGTTGGGGCACTTTTCCCCTCATAGTGCAGCATGTGAATCACACTACATATTAAACCACTGCTATAAAGAGAAAAAAAGTAGTTATTCAGTGGTTTAGTCACAACCATTGGAAAAAAAGGTTCACCCTCTTCTCTCTCCTCCCTTTTAGCCTCCATATGTGGGCAAAGAAGGCTTCACTTGAAAAATGCAGCAGCTTTTTGCTCTGTGAACTGTTTGCAATAAACCTTACCAGCCTTTGCATATGTTTGCAGTTTAAAATGGATCTGCGTTTACACTAAATGAAATATTTGCCAAAATGATTATGAACATTTTTCATTTGCATAAGTAAATGAATTGTATCTTTAATGCTGTTTGAAGGATTGGTACATTTTTTCAATGAGAAGTAATGTTTAGGCAATATTAGTTTTTTGCATAGCTAGAAATCAGCTATTTTTGGAAGAACAATTAGTATCAGACAAATATTCAAAGTGGTTCTGTCAGTTTCTCATTATGGATATACACTGGAGTCTCAGTTTTTAAGACCTTTGCTAACTATTAAGAACCCCCAGCATTCAGCTCTGCATCATTAAAGCTCAGGCCCCTTCTGCTGCTTGTAAGAAGATAAATCACCAAGAGAAACCTGTTACTGTCGACAGAGACGTGAGAGAAGAGGAAAAAGGGGAGGAGAACAAACACATTTACGAACTGGAATATCCACAACAAAGCCAGACTCTCAGCTAGTATAGTTTGCTGTATATCTCTGAAGCAAGTGGAGCATCATTTCCCAGCAGCTGAGGGTTTGCACACACTGTCACGCTTACAGCCACATGGCAAAATGTTGGATTCCCTGCCCTACACATGTATTTCTTCTCTGGCAGCTACTCCATCTGTCATGGTGCTATTTGCTGGTGTACTGCCAGAAAGGCTGTTCTCTTCTCTGTTTGGAGGAACAGACTTCTTCCAGCTGATCCTTGATGTACTGAGCATTAGGAAGCCATGCTGAGTGTCCTCCAAGGACAGAATGCCCCTGGGAAAGAGTTTTGCCAGCCTTTGTCTGAAAAGGTTCATTCATTTGAATGTGAGCCTCACCAGAAGACCTTTCATATTTACACTGTCCAAGTGTTGTCCTTTGCTGTAGGGATATATGGTGGTAATAACATCATAAATGCTTTTTTCACAGCATTGTTTATTACACATTATTGTCTGACTCCCTACCTTAGCCTTCTAAAGGGAAACGGTGCTTTACGGTACAACAGCAGGGTGGCAGCATTAGGTATGCTGGAATAATCTTCTTAATTGATCTTGGAAGGGGTGGGCAGTGATTTCCTTTGAGTGATTTTCATTAATTGAGTTCTTTGTTATTGCTTGGGTGAGGGTTATGAATATAACAGTTTTCACATGAGTGTACCTTCAGTTCAAACACAGTTCAAACACAATATAATCTGCTTCAATAAAGAGCTGGAAGAATGCAGATTTCAGTAGCATTTTTATTAAGTACTGGCAAATCCTTATGCATGTTAGTGCTTGATAAAAATACGGCTGACCCAGATGCATATGCTGTGGTTAGTTAAAGCATATGATAGGTGAAGGAAAATAAATCCAATAGCACGTGATACCCACCGTCCCCACAAACTCAGCTCATGAGAACAGGTTGGTGGGAGAACAACCTATGATTTTCAATGTTAAATTTTGACCATCCACTTTTTAAAAATCTGTATTTACACTAAATTAAATTAAATAAAATAAAATTATATAATAAATTTCACCCCAGGAAGTCTATCTGAAAAAAAAAGAGCACAGAATAACTGGATTAGACATTGGCAAATGGGCTGTAACTTGTATTGTTGTTCAAGATACTCTGTGGGAACGCAGTAGTAATGGGTCATTTATTTCATATTCACATTTACAAAACCAGCCAGAACAGACAATTAGATACTCTTATGGCCTGTATATGCTAAAAAAACCACAATTGTGAGTCAGCAGTTATAATCTCTTGCTGTTTGAGTCACTAGTTTTCTTTACTCACTTTTGGCTATATATGTAACTTATACAAAAATGAGCTTAGGAAACCCCTTGGTTAAGCAACCAAATAGTTGTAGGTATGTCCTTGACCACAAGCAATGGAGAACATGAGCATTGCCTGTCTTGTATATCAGTTCTGTGACCACTTAAAATTGATGTAACCTGTAACCAAAACAGCCATTCCTGTCCTGCACTGCTTTATCCTGTCCCATCACTTTGTTTCAGCTCAAGCATCTCTACAGCTGCAAGGCAAAGCAGAGCAAGAGATCTGATATAGATTAAAAGAAACCTGATGAAAATCAACTACAGTGGCTTACGGTGATGTTGTCCGTAAGGCATCAAGAAAGGCATTATTCCATCTCAGAATGAAATTTTACATGATCCTTCCAAGTTTACTGTAGTGCAGCATTTTCCATGCCTGTAAGAATAAGATATTTCTATTTAATAATCCTTATGCAAAACTACCTCTGGTTCCATCATTGTTAGAAATTTCACATCACAGTTGGATACAACTCACTTTGGAGCACTGGGGCAAATCTGAACTGGCGTGAACGAGTGCAGCTCCCCTGGGTGCACAGGGCTGGCGCTGATTTCACTGGGGACTTGCAATCACAGAGCAGCTGGCACATGAACTTGACACTGTACCCATCATCCACAGCACTCATTTGAGACTGCAGTCACCCTGGGATAAAATTAAAGATTTCGCAGGGTTACACCAATAATTGCCCTTCAGCCCTGGAAATGGATGACAACACAAGTAGCCTGAGTTAGAAGACCAAAAAGAATTGGTGAGCAGTTCAGAGATGCTCTTTCAGACAGTTGATTTTACTACATTACCCATTCCCATTTTTTTCTCCATTAGACTGTGCACTTAAGACCCTCTCATACAGGGTCATTTCAGGTCTCCAAAGTATAGTACTGGAAATGGAGGGAGATATTTTTAGGTCTACTGTAGGAGGACATGAGTAAACATAGATGTTCACTGTAAAGCTAAAGAATGATACAAGGAGGAGACATGAAAACAAACAGATATTGCTACTTTTCTCCCTCCCCTGAGCTTACCACCACTAATAGCAAATCCAGATCATTCAGGTAGGAAGAGGTGAGAGCTAAGATGGACTTGAATCTAACCACCACACATGACTGGCTCTGCTGGACACGTCTGCTTTCAGCTGTGGTAGAGTGCAGTGCTGCCACTGGGGGCTCCAGAAGGGATTCATCAAACCAGGATCTTCCAGGGATGGTGATGGAACACCATGGTATTCATCCTGCTGTACTGAAAGGAAGACAATATTTGCCATTTGTTTTCAGTCTGTAGAAGAGAGTCATTGTGTGGGAAAATCACTGGAGCACAAAACACAACCTGCCTCCACACCCCCAACAGCCACTGGCAATTAGTTACAGGGGCTGGGAAATTATTCAGTTTTACATCCATACCTTTGTGAGCACAACTAATTTCTTCTTATGCACAGTAAGAGGTCTGTTAAAGTCACTCCTCCCTACAGCCACTTTCTCACCCATTTGGTCTTTCTCTCTCACAACCCACAACCGACTACTCATGTGGTGCCAACAACACTGCAGAGCTGCTATATGCTATGCTAGATGGATGGGTCAACCAACCAAAGTCAGTCAAAACTCTCTGGGATATTTGTGTGTGTGTTAGTCCTGATGTATTCTAATCTGCAGAAATCTGCTTTTGAAGGCAGCCACAGAAACCCACCAACATCACTAAGAAAGTGGGGATGTCTGGTAGGGCCAGACTGACTGAGGTCAGCTCTCCAATTGAAGCCAGTATGAGCCTGTGCCCTGATTTCATCCAACCCCCTTCCCATCATAGTGAGTCCATAGAAAATCACTGCCAGGTCAGTATCTACCATTACAGTACTACAAATAACACACTCTATCCACAGTAGGGCAGTGTCCGGGGAGCACAGCATTTTCTTGGGAGCAGTGAGCAAGCAGTACGCATCATTTCTTGTTTGTGTGTTAAGTTTTCACTGTGCTGCTCAATCGGTACTGTTTTATATTGCTGCAAGCAGGGAATGTGGGAATGTGGGTTGTGCTAGTGGTTTTGCTGCATTCCTGCTGCAGGGACATTGTACTGGTCATACAAAAAACTCTCTTCCTCACAGTGACAGCAAGAAACAGGGATTTTAGTGCTTGATGGTATTTCAACAGAGCCACTGAGAGAATGCGAAAGAGCAAAAGCAGCTCAGTTCAATTTGTGTTATTTAGGAACTACTTGAACCACTGATAAAGGACTATGCAATGTAATTAGGCATGAGGTCAGAAGAGCTCCCAATGCAATAAATAACTCAGTTTTGAAAACATCTTTTCCTGTTCATTAGGAATAGCAAGTGTTAAGCAAGTAATCTGTCTCTTCGGTGCAATTTCAACACAATATATGTCATGACTTGTCTTATGAAATGAATTGCAGGGCTTTCTGATAAGGCTTCATTTTACTAATAGTAAAGTGGCTCCGTACACCCAACAGGGCTTTGTTAAGATGGAAGCATATTGTAGCACTAATGAAGCATGAGTTCAGCCTAATTAACAGGATGGCAACAGCAATCATACAGCCTTTTCATTCACTTTTATGCATTCTGTCACAGTAACAAAGTTGTGTTCAACACTGCCGGAACCCTCTGGCTTTGCTCCCTACTTGCACGCCTGCTAATCCCGCTTCTTTATTCAAACGGGCCCAGATCCAGCCAAACTCTAAGCCCATATAATCATAGATAATAAGGCCTAGCCCCTGGGCAATCACACCACACATCCACCCACCTGCCAGCTCCTGCTCCTCGTACTTAACTTTAAGCACGAGAGCTGATCCCTTGCAATCAGCAGGCCCACTCACAAATTTCCAGTTAAGCACATAATAAAGGGCTTTACTAGATTAGGGACACTGTTTCTATTGTAAAAGGGAGAGTCATAGGCAGAATTTATTTGCCTGAATAACCTATTTTGCCCACTTAGGAAAACAATAGCATTTTCATTACCCACTGCACAGCTCACCTGAATGAGTGGGAAAGGCTCCTTGCCTCCACCTGCTCTTTCAATTTGGGTTTGTAAACTGAGCCACTGAAGGGCATTCCATGGTACACCATACTGGTGAATTATTTGTGTCTAATGTGGGCATGATGGAGGAGATGTCCAGACAGAAATTAAGTTTGTTTCATTAATTTTGATGTGTTCTGTGCAATCCCTCATTTGAAGTGATGGAAATTAAGCCTGCAGATGGAGAGTCACAGATCCTCTCCCTTGGCCTTGCTCCAGCTAGGGTAATTACATGCTGTCTGGCTGAATCCCCTCATATGGCTTCAAATGGAAAAGTCATTCTCCACTTTTCCTCCTGAAATACTGCAATGTAGCGCAGCACTCACAGAGCAGCTACTGAGCAGTACCTACAATTCAGCAGCGGTGGCAATCTCTTCTTATGGGCTAAATAAAGGCTGAATTCCCTCAGTAACCACCACAACTTCCCTGGAGAAGACTGTCCTGCTTCAGCATATGGCTCCTGGCCCATAAGAACTTCAAAATGCAGGTGTGCAGACAGGGCTGTTTGGAGAGATAGCACAGAGATACCCATTATAATTTGGGGGAAAGTTCACCTCCAATTCTGAAATGGTGAAACTTGAGTGCAGAAGGTGACTTTTCCATTTCATTATAGTCTTTTCCATTTCATTATAGTATTAGAGTCAATAACAAGCACAATGGTGTTCTCTGGTGTCACCCCACTGTGAGTCATTTTCAGCATCCTCTCCGAAGAACTGCTCCAAAATAATTCAAAACCTACACAAAACTCAGACCCAGAAATAGGCCATCTCCCACCTTCAGAATGGATTTGTCTTTCCTTGGTTAAAGTAAATCATACATTCCATTTTTACATAGAGTTACTTTGTAAGCAGCATGAAAAGAGATGAAGAAAGATGTGGTCAAAGTCTCTTGTAAGACTACAGTCACTGAAGGCATCTAACAAGTTGCCAGACTTTGTTCTTGTTCTAGTTTTTCAGAAGCTGAATTTTCACCTGATCAGATATTTAGGTAAAATGAATCATTGCAGCAGAACTTACTATTTGGTAATTTCTTTCACTTCAACCACTCACAACCTATGGCAAACTGATAGGAGTAAAGATAACCCACTGTTTCCAGAGAAAACTTGAACAGAATGAACTTCAGACAGCGAGGTTGGACAGCTCCATAAACTGACAAGGTGCAGGAAAACCTCTCTGATTAATGCACTGCAAGTTTTACAGTGACTACTGGTTTTGACTACAGGGAGGCTAGGTCAGGACAAGACTTGAGACATGGGACTCTTCTCCATTTACTGAACTGGTTCTTGCTTCTAAATTGCCGTATTGCTCTGCAGCATAAAAATGGCAGCATGTTCCTTCTTTGCAGTGATTTTGAATGGTTATATTTTACTTGCACCATTTCTGAAATAGAAAGAGTTGATTCCTGTAGCCTCTGCACTTCATATGCTTGAAGAGTCTTGGTAATATCACCTCAGCTTCCTGAAAATATCCACATCATAAACTCATCTCTTCCCATTGGTTCCAGCAGACAAGCCAAATACTAAATAAAACCAGGCACTAGCTTACCCTCTTCTTCCTGAAAGTTTGGAGAGGATTTCTTCCAGATTAGAGATACATGATGATAAAATAATACATGCAATGCTGTCCCTCATTTGCCCTAAGCATAGCTCTTCTGTTCCCAGGATATTCGTTCTCTTTCATGATTGCAGTTCACCTTAAAAAGACACAGTTCATTTGTACTTAGTGAAAAATAATTCTTGAGTACTACTTTATAATACAGTGACATTAAAAGTGTATTCTCTGGTTATTTTTTTTTTTTTTTTCATTGCTTTTATGGTATGGCAGAAATGCCAGCAGTGAAAGTAAGATAAACGCATCCAAAATGACTTAAAGGGTCAAAACCACGTGAAGTACAATTGCTCTCCAAATGTTTCAGTTGATACTAATCTGCCAGGAGAGAAGCACGACAACCTTTTGCCGAGCATGGCGTGAAAACAGAGCTCTGGAACATTCAGGACATTTTCAGTAGCAGCCCTGATACAACATATATCTTTACTTGCAGTTATCTTCCTCTACACGTGGCAGGGAAAGATCCTGAGAACATAAGAAACTGATGTGAGAACAGAATGTACTAAATACATGACGGTGAAGACTCTTACAAATGGATTTCAAAACATTTTTGTTGATTTGAGTAAAATATCCAGGATACGAAACCTCATTAGAAATGAAAAACTTTGAGACAAAATGTGCAAGCTCAAGACGCAAACAGTTACAAAATGGCTTTATTATCCCAGGGAACATAGCACCATCAGCAACAAATATGCTGCTTGTCTGTCTGCATTTAGTATTGCAATGGTGGTGCTTTCCGTAAACCACTGATTCTACATTTGCCTGGGTTTTCCTCTTTTTTCTGAAATAAATACTATCCATTAACACATACTGGCATGGGACACATTCCCATGCATAGTGTTTGCTTCAAATCCATCTAGATACTCCACTCCCTGGACACAAGCAGTGGGCAGACAGCCTTCTTCCAAACTGCTGGTTGTTATTGCAGCTCTTGAAACCATATTTCAAGTGGGAAGCAGCCAGGGAAGACAGAAATGGGGGACAGTTACTGCAAGGGCAAAACACTGCTGCAGTGGGTGGGTTGGAGCAAGGTGACCCATTCCATCTCTCACCACCAGAACGAATGTGAGCTCCTGCAAGGAAAACTATTGGGAAAAGACATTTATTTTTTCTGAATTTCACAGTTTCTTCTTTCCTTTTTGCTCTTCCTCTGCTTCAGGCAGCTGATCAAGGGGTTTTCCCCTTCACACACAGCTGGAAATGGGAAACCAATAGGAAAACCCTTGTTGCCAGCAAATGGCTCAAATACTTCCCCAGCTGGGGACCAGCCAGGGCAGGGGGATTACAGTAACCAGCATTGACAGATTTGCATATTCAAAGACTGTAATTGAGGAATAAGCAGTAATGCCATTATGCAAATCCCCAGGCCCTGAATGGCCAAAGCCAGAGCTCAGCATACAGCATCCTTACTGAAACAAACTCATGCTGACAATGAGGCAGCACAGGGGCAAGCACAGCCAGGGAGCAGGGAATTGCTGAAGAGGAGGAAAAGGCACCATAATTCATCGGTAACTGTGCTTAGCCCTGAACTCCGGTGGCTGGGACATCTCCTTCTTGCCTCATATTAGATATATTTAAGGTCACGGTGCTCTTCTAGGTCTATGGTAAGTTAGATGGCAAAATTATTGCCTGTAACTGAAGAAAGGCCATAGAAGTATATCAATAAAACAACATACTTTTGTGTGCTCCCAGTGAGTTAAGCAGCCATTACCATGGCTCCTTTCTTAGTTTTTGTCTTAAACCTTTTCAACCTCCTCATCAGCAGAATTGATTTCAAGGAGGCATATTTTATCCTGAGGAAAATTCTTCATCAGCTCCGCTTCTGAACTGTGCTTCAAGGCCAACAAAAGTTACAGAGATATAAGGAGTGCAATCGGTGCATTTAAAAGCAATCAGTAATTGCAGCAACACTTTAAAATACCTAAAATACGGCCATGCTTTCAGAGGGATTCTCTTCAAGTCTGTCATACATTATCTTCCACAGTATATGGCTGACTGCACCGGCAACTGAGTTCACCTTTATTCATGAATAACAATCCCTCTCTTCCTACTGTAAATACAATTCTAAACATATGGGAGAGGATTTATAGTGAATTAGGGTTGTATATTATCGCCATGATTAGCTGCATTTGTTACCCAGCAGATGTCTGGGTAGTAAAAATCCCCCATGAGTACAGTATCCTGGAGTTTCCCAATTCCTTGATAACTGGTCCAAGAATTTCTCATTCCTGCTGTGCTCTGATCCTGGTGGCCCAGAGCAGATGCTCGCTGTCTGCCCATCTCCTGCAGCACTAATCCTACTCTCCCCATGCTGCAATCCCAGTAGAGCATTGTGCTTTCCCTGCTTTTCTCTTTCCTCCTGTACTCCCCAAAAAGCTTTTCTGGTGACATTCACCACTGTAATAATACCAGAACTCTTAGACAAGCTAAGCCAAATACCTCCCAGGTGTTGTGTCACTGATTTCCACAGATTTCCAAATTTGATGACTGATCTGGCTGTAACTGCTCATGATACTGCTAATGCCATTATAAGCATCAAGACAATGCTTGTAAGATATCTCAGCCCATGTCTTTTCCTCAGCACCTCACAACCACACAGCAAGGGAAATCTCTGTTCCAAGAAAAAGCCTGAAGAGAGACACAGTGAATAACTGGCATGAAACTAAAACCTGCAGAGATCAAGTGACTGATTCCAAAACACAGAAGACATACGGTAATGCCTTGAGAGCTTTCACATGAGATCATCTTTCCCCCTGCACTGGGTTCTCCATTCCAGGGTGCCTTACTTTTGTCAGCTCATGTCTTCCAACAGAGAGTTAAAAATGGTGCTGTTCCCCCTAAAGTCTGAGACGAAAGATGCTCCCGTACATACAGGGATATTTTTGCTCTCTATCAGATCTTTACAGGCTTCTGTCACTGAGTGCCTTGCCAAGTGATCACTCGATGTGAGCCCAGGGTCTGGTGTGGTTGGAGGCCACTGTGAGACCAGTGGGTTCATGTGTAGTGTAACTCGGACTTCATCACCAGACATTCTCCTACCCTCAAGCTCTGCTACATCTCAGCTGCTCAACACTTCACACTTTCCTCTTGAGTCCCAAGTGATCAGGGTTTTATCTTTAACAATGATCTTGCACGTACCATATCCCGAACACCAGTCTATTGTACAAGGTAGATCATAAGCACCAAGTTTTCTTCTGGCTGTCAGAAAAAGCTTTGAAGAAGAAAATAAGCAGTGTCAGACACCATCTAAATTCCTATCTTGGCACCCTGAAAATATTCCTCTAACCTCTTCTTTTCAACCAGAATACAAGCGAGCCCTCTTCAGGTTATTTGCTTTGCATTACTATATCAGTCTTTAACCTGGAATATCACATTTCAATCGGTAAAAAGGCTACAAATACTAATCCACCCTTCCACCAGAAAGTGGCTTTTTTCTTGCATGGTAAGAAAATGTAAATCTAAGCATAGATAACATCAATTAACTTATAATTAACTGAACTGGTATTGTTCACTCACTTCCAAACAGCACACAGTCTAATCCCCAGGATAACACTAACAACAAATTCAACCTCTCCAGACCAGTCATGGTTAAGGGGCACATTTTTAGTCCATTCAGAGATATCTGGTTTTGAACCTTTCAACTAAATACCATGCAAAGGAGCTGAAACCCAACTGAACCAACTCACAAGGCCAAGATTTTCAAGCCCCTAAATACCTAAACAAAAATGCATAAAAATATATATCCACATGTTCTGCACGTATGTTTTTTAACCATTACCTGGAAAATTCTTCCAGGCAGAATTATTTCAAGGAATTAAGTGTCATAAGCTGAGCAAAATGTGAGCCCTACTTTATTGAACAGCCATTAGCCATACGAGAAGCTGCACCATGACATTAATTTTGCAGCCACAAGACGTTGGCCTTGAAGAGAATTAATGCATGTGCACACATTGCTACACAGTCATAAATTTTAGTAATGCAATTTTACAAACCTCTTAAAAGGTAACCATTGGAAAAAAGAAAAAAAAAAAAAAAGAAATTAGTAACAGGAAAGGCAGGGCAAAGTTTAACAGCAATATTTCAGTACCAAGACAGGGAAAGAAGACAAATGACTCAGCCTCTTTGGTTCTCCCCTCTCCCCCCACTATTACTTGGGGAAAAACACAGTGTGGCACAGATTTGTTTTATTATAGTAAGCGTGTCAGCCCAGCAGGACAGCAAATCAGGAGGACTTTTCAATACAAGCAGAGATTTGGCTGGTGCTAAAGCAGAGTTTAAAGCAAAGGTTTTCAACAGGGAGAAGACTCCTCATCATTTCTGGGGACAGGCAGGATAATTAGCATTTCTCTAGTCCCTCTTCCAGGTAGGGCTGTTTTACCGTATGTAATTCCCTCTTTTCCTCCCTTCCAAGGGGACACGCGCTGTTGTGGACACAGGCTGGAGCCCCACCACATGCTGAGGAGCAACACGCAGACAGCACACCTCATACAGGCTCAAAATAAGCATGGAAAAAAGAGCAATTTTGCTATGAGTAGTAGGATTTGACATTTTACGTGAAGCACCAGCAATCAGAACTGCATGTTCTCACTTGAGGACTTCACTGATTTATTTCCATCCTTAATAAATGAAATCAGTTTTCAATCCTCTGGTTGCAGTCTGTCCTGGAAATGCGACCTCCACAAAGTTCACCATGAAAGCAAATGGGAGTCATCTTCATAACCTGCATTTCCAGGGTTGAATGGATGAAAGGAGGGGCCAGGTCACATTTCTTAAAGTGCTGTCAACCCCACCAGTGATGCACAGAGATCTCAGACCTCAGGGATTTTTTTTAGCTGAGGTCAAAGCATCAATGTCGAAGCAGAAAATTCTATTTTCTGAGGAAAGCTGGTTAACTTTGAGAAAAGCCAAGATGTGAGCTCACAACATATGTCCAGAGACCTGTTTAGTGCCTCAAAGGAATATCCCAAAATCCACAGATCCATGGTGCAGGAGGACAGGGAGAAGCAGGACTGGGGATGGATAGTTGCTGCTATAAAGCTCTTCATTTCTAAAAGCCTCCAACCTCAACAGCAACCATGCCTTCATATGCCCACCATTTCCCCTACCCTGAAATGTATAAAGCCTTGTGGACAACTTCCCTGGCAAGGAAGAAAGCTCTGCACATCTGCTGTTGCCCCTGCATCCAGGACAACTGATGCGTAGTGGTACCATGCACAGGCCAAGCTAAATTGCTTCCTTGTGCTGCGCTAATCCACAACCATTAACTAATTTCTTTGAAAACCTCAGGGTCCTGGGAACAATTAGATGCCTTTTTTCTTTTGGAAGACCTCTGTGGCTCTTCTAGACATAGTTTGTGCTATATTGCAGAAAATAAATAAAACCAAATGTAGCTTACTTATGTGAGGAGTTTGGCTGCTGACAGCATACTTCTTCCTTTGTTGAAGATTTTGCTCCAATTTCTAAGTGAACGTCATAGATTCACATAACAGCCTGCAAGATATGAAGTGGTCCATGGTCTCAGACATTATCTGAAGTGACGCAGCTTGCTGCAGAGCTACTGGCAGAGTAGTACTTTACAAGATATAGAGCTCTTTCCTGAAAAGATAGCAAAAAATGAGATGAAAGAAACTCGTCTTCATAATAACTTCCACGGGTGCTTGACTTACCCCAAAGTGCAACCAACACAACTGACCTTTCCTTTCAACAGGACCACTATGGGCAGACTACTGGCTACTTTCTCCTCTTCCATATGTAGATTCAATGGGACAAAGTCACTGTAGCACCTCAGAGGGCAGAATACAGCCTCGAGATATTTTGCTTTTGACTCCTCTGTGCATTAGGCAGAGCCATTCATCAAAGCTAGATCTGAAATAAGGAATTTATTCAACCAGTACAATTGATTGCTGTGAGCAATATATTAAAAGATGTGCAGTGATCATGAGACTGGATCTCAGTTGTTGTTACAGCGTTGCATGTAGGAGCTTTCTTCTACCTTGAGACTCCGTTAGTGTGACTCTATCCAGCAGCTACGGTAGAAACCTGCAGCTGCCCCATCTTCCAGCACAGTGATGGCTCAGATGAGGTCGATATATCCTGCTTCTTGACTGAGGAATTCTGTACCAGTGCTTAGGAACTTTTGGCATAAGCCTGGTCACACTTAGCATCTTTATGAAAATGCCTGCTCCTGGATTCATTCTGTAATGTAAGAACACTTGTAAGCCTCTGGACTTGATAGGTAAAATGCTACAACTAATGCAAAACCATGCCACCACCCCCCAAAACTGAAACCAACCCTAAACTGTGGATCACAGTCCCTCCCAAGGGGACCTGTGATGGCTTTCAGCCCAACTCACGACATGTGAATACCCAAGGCTGGAGCTGGTGACCTGGTCCTGCAGAGAGCACTTGGCGCTACCCCATCCTGACCATGATTGCTAAACCAATGCATTAAAGGTGCTTCTGCAGGAGAGATGAGGAAACCAAGACCTTACATTACTATGTTTTCATAGCATTGTTGGTTATTTATATAGGTCCTCTTCTGAGACTGCCTTTTGCAACCTCTGACGCTGGATTACCTTTAATGGTAGAGTCAGCATCATCTTTGTTTCAACACCTGGAATTTTACAACAACCTGGTTTTACAATTTACAAGTCAAAAGCAGCAAATTATATTAATAAAGATATCCTAAGGAAACTGATTACCTTCTGGTAGGTGACTACAAATAGTTATATAAAGTTCTGACTTAAAAAGGCCAATGGCTGCATAAACATGTAAGTGAAGCAGATACAAAAATATTAGTCATGACCTTGTTAAAACAGTTGATATGGCAAAACCCAGTCATGAAATAACCTATAAAATGAAATATCATGATTAGTGTCAAGAGCTAATCTCCAGAAACCCAGACAATATGATGCAAAGAAGCTTGTAAAAGAAACCAAACAAACTCATTTTTCATTATCTTCTGCCATCTTATTATTTCACAAGTGAGAAAACCATTAACAATTCTGCCACGGACTAGATAGGCAACTTAGTTATTTAAGCACTGAGATACTCGAATCCCATGGCTCTCCTGATGCCCCTGGGGAAAAAAAAAAAGGAAGAAAAGCAATGGAGAAATAAATTATTATAACAGTTACATTAAAACTTAGGACGTTGAAATGTTCAAGTTTATTTGGTGTTATATTTAAATGAACCGAAAGGCAATGTTGTACAGTAACGTTATAAAATGAAATTATTACATAGTACATTAACCAAAGCCCCAATAAAAAAAAATCCTAAAAAGTTATCTGGGGACAGATCCTGCTCCTGCTCTTCTGCATACATTATTTATTGAGCTCAGTTCAAGCAGCACTCTTGTTTTAAGGAAAGCAAATGGGATTTGCCCCCCAAAATGGAATATCTGTTTTATAATTCTTGTAGTTTCATTTTATCATGTGTAATATATCAAGTTTATAAGGCATAAATACGAAAAACAGTTCAATATGCTCATCATTATTTTAATTAAGTAATACAATCTAGGACACTTTTTTCAATCACACCAAGGATTACAATGTACCTATAGCTTTAATTTGTTTATTTCTTTTTAATACAAAAGTCTATCATATAGTATACAGTATATTCTAGTTGGTAACTGGTTCACAAGGGTGATCACAATATTCTTGCAGGTTAATATTGTCAGGATTTCACCTAGCTTGTACACTCCGTGCAGAGCCGTGGGGTCCCTCATTCCCAGGCTGCTCTCCTCCGGCAGCAGCATCCCACTGCTCTATGTCTTTACCTATTTTTAAGTTAAGAGCTCTGTGGCAGATCCAAAACCCACTGGGAATGGCTAGGGATGCACATCTCAGTGGTGCCAGAGGCAGACAGGGAGTGAAGAAGGGAAGCAGCAGCTCACAGAGGTATTCTTGGAGCAGGAAGGCAGGGAGCCAGGCTCTGATTTCCCCATGGAGATCAAGCCCCAAGAGGGAGATGCGTGACAAATCACTGTCTGCACATAAGGAAACCACTGCCCTGATGGAGGTGGGTGCCACTGGCTGCTTGTGCAAAGAAAGATGGGCGAAAGCACCTTGACAAATTAAGAACAGCAGAGATGCTTGGGATGCTGCATGCTCGGGTTGGGCCAGCTCCACATCATCCACAGCTCCATAACCTGCCAAATCCTTCCCAGGATTTTGGGCACCTCTGATGTAGAGACTCATCTGGTGCCAACTGAATGAGTCTTACACAGACAAAAGAAAAATCCCTGCACAGACAAAACAGGGGTCATTATGTCTCTAATGTATCAGTGCAAGCACAGCCCCAGCCTGCCCCTGCAATCAATAACATCCACTGCACCCTTCTCACATCTCCACTTAGATATTCAGATATTTTCTAAAATCAGATTGCTGAGAAGCAGCAGAGGAAAAGCTGCTGATTTCTGGTTGGGGGACGTTGGATCAGACTGCTTGTGCTAACAGAGGGGCATTGGTGAAGGTGCGGGTGCTGCCCAGTGTCCCACATTCACCCTGCCCCTCCAAGGGAATTGTCACTGCTGGCACTGGCAGACAGGGGACTGGGACTGTGCCAATATGAGGCACGCTGCTTTTTCCTGCGGGCCCTTATGCTTGCTGTCACCAGGCCAGGGAAAGGGTGTAAAAGTATTTTCTGATATTATCTGGAACCAGGAATAGATTTTTTTACATATATTATCAACCTAAATTGTGCATTAGGTAAACTGCAGAGCAGTGCGCTCCAGAGCGTATTCACGTGTCTAATATTAGATATCTTGCTAACATCTCCACATCATCCCCAGAGGTTTCTCTACCTGTCTATATTTACTACACATGGATCCTGAGCTCCTAAACTCAAGTGCTCTGAATCACACTATAACCAAAGGCAGCCTAAAATAGACAGTGTGAACTGCTCCCTCCCTGCTGTAACTCTATCCTGCAGCATCTGGGAGGAAAGAGAAATTATCTTGGTGCTAGGCATGGGCCAAAGATACAGAATTTGGATCAGGCAGGGGCAGATTTTGGTCTAGGGGTTTCTGCTTGCTCTGTATTTGCTGGATGGGACACCACTTATTTTTCTGATAAACCAATGAGGATCACCAATCCTTAAATCAAATACAGCATACAAGCAGCACATAAACAGCTGTCCAGGTACAGGAAAGAACTGACACACTTCTAAGTCACAACAAAGCCTTCTCTTTCCTCACTACTTTTTATAAACTAGGCAGAAACAAAGAGCAAGCTGGAGGAACAAGCATCCGATGCTTTCCTAGCTGCTGTGTCATCACATAGGGAGGCTGCTTCTGAAGAAACCAAACTACCCTGTGTAAAAAGCATTCACTAAAAGAATCTCCTTTCCCTTACAGAACCAGCAAGATCATGTTGTCTCCTGAAAAGACACACTTTTTTTACTTCATTTTTTTTTTTCATCTATACTTGACTGAAGAAGAATACTGTCTGTGTATCTGCTTTCACTAACCACGGCAGGTAATTTCTGTCACAGCTTGAGAATTCCTTTGAACCTGCTATTTGCATTTGGGATGAAGCATCAAATGGATATTTCCCATGGGATACAGGCTGCTTGATGTCCGGTAAAGTCAACCATCATTCTTAAGTACATTAGCAAGAGGGAAGCAGAAGATCTTCCCATGCTGAATGCATTGCATTAATAGCAAGTTTGCACTAGTGCTGAAAAATTGTGCCCTTAATATAAGTGCTCAGCAACCACCAGCCCTGCTGCTTGAGAAGCACTCTGAACTGTATAGAAGGCTTGCGGGAAAAGAACCTCCATTAGTACCCATTATGCAGTGATTAATGTTATGGACTTAAAATAGCAAAATTAAACAGTTCTATTTAATCTACAGTCTAAAAAGGCACAAAGACTTTGTGAAAAAAATTGCAACTGTTCAGATTACATTTCCAAGAACTTTAACCAAGCGTTGCTTCAATTTGCCAGCTTTGCTTGCTGGCAGGAGTGAAATTGAGACAATTTCACTGTCTGTGGAGGTAAAGAATACCCTTTTGGCAAGGCAAGTTTGCCAGCTCTATGCAAATGTTGTTCAACAGAAGCAACAAAAATCTCTTGTGATTGCTTTAAAACATAATCTTTTTGGTCTGCAGCACATTGCACTTATCTAAGTACTCAGTGATGATAGAGTGGGTCTTAGGGCAAGACCAAATACAAAGAGCCCTTTTTAATTAGAACATAGGAATGAACTCTGTTCATGGCTACACAGTCTGCTTTCAATCAAGTGATCATGAAATACATAAATACTATAAAATAAATACAATACATTCAGAGTTTTCTACATTGTAGAGAGCTTTAAGACTTCCCTAGCTCCCCGATGTAATGCATATAGAACATTCCCTTCTATACAGTGCTGCCTCCATGTACCCACACCTCTGTTAAACGCAATGTAGCTCAGATAACCTTTCTCTTTTGCCTGGATTCTCATCAGTCACTGATTCTGTAAAACTTTATATTGTTTCTGTAGGAAAAAAAAAAGTGCACTTTTAAAAATGCATAAAAATTGAACTGAGTTCCCATTAACTCCACCACAGTCTGTATTTAAAATCACACTCAAAACAAAAAATGCTTCCCTAGTTGTTTTCTGTTTTACTATGTTTACTGCATTCTCCATTAGGATTATCTTCGGAACAGTCTTCCTTAGCAAATTCCTTACAGTTCAGCCATCAGATGTTTGAAACACAGCATGAGCTATCTGAGATGCACACAGCTGGGAGTCACAGCTCTGTCCACAGGTTCAGGATTTCATTGTACAAATGGGAACTACAATGACCAGAATGACCGTACAAGCTGCCGCTGCTATCAGAGCAGCTATCTTGCAAACCTTTGCTCTTCTGAACTCGGCTTCTTTGCGTTTTAATAAGGAATCATAGCCGGGAGTATAAATGTCTTCCATCCAGTATTCTAAGTTGTTTGGGTTTAAAGATTCTTGAGTCTAAAAATTAAAAGGAAACAATTGTTAATTGTCCAGGATCTGTCATTAACAAAATAAATAAAGCAGATGTGCCTGAAGGCCTCCCAGCTGCATCTGGATCTGCTGGCAGAATAAACTGGGTTATTGCTGCTTCTCACATCCCTTCAACTCCTGCTCCCAGTTCCATAAGACTGACGAAAATGGCAACAAAATACTGAGAAAAATAAACTCCTATAGCAGTGTAATTCTGCTGCAAAGCCCCTCACGTACCTCTGATTCACCGGAAACTTTGTCATCTTGGGTGGCATTTAAATAAAAACTCTTTAATCTGCTAGACAGCAGAGATGTCAGCAACTACTGGCCTGTTACTGCTCTTGAAATAATTAAAGCCCAGCTGATGAGAAGGGTTCTTAAGATGTACTCTTCGTGCATTACATTTTATAAAGCTAACCTTAATTTTACTACCATAGCTTGCTTTCAAGAGCATGATTGCTCAGCCCCATCCATCACACATCACCAATGGACAATTTGCTTCTCTGGAAAAGGAATGCGCCTGGGACACCAGCCCTTCATTCCAGCATGGGAATACACAATCACAGGCAGCAGGCACTGAGTATCCCACAGAAAGGGGACTGTAAGTTGGTTTCCATGAAATCCCCCAGGACAGTGATCCTCAGCTTTGACCTCTCCTTCCAGATTCATCTTCTGAAAGTCACCTGAATGCATGATGCTGTTAGGGGCAAAAGGAGAAAGGGAACTGGATTCCTGGCATAAGATTTGGTACCACACATTACTCTGGACCATCTTCATAGATGAGACCATTTAACCCCAATGGCACAGTCTATATCTCTACAGGAAGCAGTACCCTGCTTATTGCCAAAGTCTGAGTCTCTCTGGGTACAGGATTTCCATCCAAATAATTTATTTCTTTGGTTTTAATCTTTAGGGGACTTTTCCTGAGAATTTGTAGCTCTTCAACCTTTACATTACCACCTTGCTTGTTTTTCTCCCTTCATCATTTCTGTTAGGGGGGAAACCCAAACACTTGACATTATTGCACTTACCAGCAGAAAGGAACAAAGCAGAAAGAACATATTGAAAAATGACAGCTTTTCCTCAAAGCTGTCTCCTGATTCTGGGGCTCCAAAAGGCCATTTCTTCAAAAAATGAAAAGGATTCCACATAAAAATGCTCCAGTGGGAACATCCAAACACACAGTATTCCTGTGCTCATAACAAACCTGATCTGAAGCTCGCTGGACTCCGTGTAAAGAGGCTCCAGCTGACTTGAGAGGGATTTGGATAAGCTTTTAATTGGCTAATTCAGATTTTGTGGCTACAAGCTACTGGTTGAAAGCTCGCTTTGCCTGATAGCAGCATTTGCTTTTTGTACAGAACTACTACAAGAAATGATTTTGTAGCTACTCCAGAAACAGACAATTAAAATTAAGCAGCAGTTTTATGGCCATTTAATGGAGATCTCTATGGTAGCACTAGTATGCTGAAACAGAGACCACCAGACGAGTCTGGGATTGCACCACTCGGGCTCCGAATCACCTATTCCAGTCTTCTGAAAAAAAAATCAGTAGCTTCATCTCTAGATGCATCAGAAAATAGCCTGACAATGTTTCATCCCAGTGGATCATCACACAGAGCAAGGCAATGAGATCTCACACAGACCCCACACATGGGACAAACTTGCCTGACTAGTTTTGCCGTTTCTTTTCCTGAAGGAAAACCCTTGTCAAGTTCCAGGAGAAATTTTAAATAAACAGAGGTAGAAAACCCCCAAAGATACCCATGCTATGCTTCATGGAAAACTACAGTTTTGGGCTTCTCTGACTTGGTACTGACCTTTTAACTACTTCAGAAGGAAGATGCATTATTAAAAAGGCCCATTACTGTTAATCAGCTTCCTTTCCCATTTCATTGCCAGACGTAGGAATGTTCATTAAAGCATAATGTATTTACTTTCAGTTCTAATAAACCTAATCACTGGGAAAAAAAACCCACTCATCAGTCTGTGCCTATTTTTTAAGTTTGTCAGTAAGCTCTATTACAAAGTCTAGACATGGGCTTTGCAGAGTAAATGCAATTCTGACAGTCCTTTTGGAGGGAGAGAATCAAACCAGTAAAGTTTTATAACCTTGATCCTAAAGATAAATGATGGCAATAAGCCGATTTCTCTGGTTTGCTCACAGTCGTGCAGAGCTGCTTACAGAGTACATAATGGCCCTACGAGGAGCAGACGGAGAACACTTCTCCCAGGGGAGCTTTGCTCCCAAATATCACCTCCCTTGTTGCCGCCACACAGCAGGTAAGGGATGCTTTGCAGAGGAACTTCTTTCAGCCTATTCCTACTCAAGCATGCAGTCTGCAATGCCAGGAATAGGAATTTAGTAAGCCCTCTAAAGCTTTGAAGACCCAAAAAGCAACAGGCAGCTGGGGTGAGATACAGCCTGGTCTCTGTGCTGATTGGTTTCTCTCTGTGTACTCACAGGAGCAAGGAGCAGGGCCTGCTGAGGATGAGGAAGTTTGCATGAGTCAAGCCAGGAGGTGAATTTGTTGTGTACAAACACACATTGCACTACAGTACCATGTGGATGATCATTTTAACTCCAAACCAGCCAACACGGAGTCCTGAGACATGGCATGGGTCATGAAGACCTGTGCTAACCAAGTCTTTCTCACAGTACCCTGATTCTCCCCTAGGGCTTAATCTGGCAAGTTGGAGCTAGGTTAGGTCCCTCGGCACTGAGCCACTGAGAGCTGCTGTGGAGCAGCAAGTCGCAGACTCCCACCCACCACGTTCCCTGGAGGAGAAGCTTTGGAGGCAAGCTGACTCCCTGCCTGAGTACGGCTGCACCGCACAGACTGCTGATCAGAGAGCCCTGAGCTGCAGCTCAGTGTGTCCCAACTGCTGCCAAGCCTGTCTCTAGCTGAGGCAGCTTGCTCTACTCTGAGGCATGCACACACATCCAAAGAGCCCAAAACTCCTGCGGTCAGCAGCAGCCCCCTGGCTGGTTCTTAGCAGCTGAATAAATGCATGTAACTCATCCACAGTGATGAGTTATATCACTATATCCACTGTTATATGTTACATCCACTGTGCGTCAGTGTGGATTCCATTATGTGATGCATTTTGGGTTTCATAACCAAATATTGCAACTTTTGTTTGGTCTTTACACATTCTGGACATCATTCTTCATACTTTCTCTTTAAACCTGTGCTCAGATATCTTCCTTCCTAAAAGATGTCTTGTGTTTATCAGGCTAGACAGGATATCCATCATGATCAGTCAGTCCTGGGTCTGGGCATTCCATTATATATCAGGATTTCAATTTCAAATACACCACAGTTTGGGAAAATTTAAATCCCACATTTGAATTTGTCTCCCAGTAACTTGCTCTTCTCTGTTTGTTGCACACTTCCAAGCTGAACTAAAATGCAAACAAGACACACCGTTAGCTGATCTGCTCTTCACATGACTCTGATTTCCAGCTGCAACGGTGATGTGTTTCAAAAACAGTCATGGTGTTGAACATTTTCTACAAGCATTTTATGTCTCATGTTGCTAGCAAAATGGAAAAATCCCTAACACTTGAATTTTCTGTGAATAATTCAGACAGAACAAGGACAGAAGAAAAAGCAGCAATGCCAGCTCCTCACCACTCTGCTTTACTGCAGTTAGGGACCGGTTCATCTCTCCACCCCTTTATCCCTCAACTCTAGAGCTACTAACACCATGATGGTTTAGCACACATTTCTCCATTGCAGAATAAGCTGGGAGAATCAACCTGTCAAGAATTACCATTCAGCAATAAAACACCCATATTCTTCCTTGTCCCTGTCCAGGTTGGATAGGGATGAGCAAGATTAGAGGCTCAACACTGCATAGCTCCTTCCTGAGCTATCCAAATCCCTTCTTAAATGCATATTCTGGCACCATTCACTCACAATCAAGCCATTCAAATTAAACAAACAGGACTCACTTGTAGATCCAATGCTGCAATCTTGCCTTTATCCCCCGAATTCCTTGTATATTCCTCTATGGTCCATGATGGCTGGGCACGTTTCACTTCAGCCAGCTCTGTCAACCTCATGTCTGTATAGAGTGGGTTGCTTTTCATGTGTGATTTGAGTGATGCAGGGTAGGGATGAGGACTAAAGACTTGTTCAATCAAGAAAGCATCTTTCGGTTGTTTAGAGAGTCTATGTGGCTGTGGGATTTCATATTGCCTGTCCGCCTGCAGTAGGGTTCAAAAGAATTTGAGAGAAGAAACAGGACTATGAGGGGGTTAAACACAAAGCACAGAAGTATTCCTTTCAAAATCAACATAAGACAAAGTGTTGGCTAGGACGAAGGTTTTGGATGGCCTTAATCCATTTGCCCATCTTTGTCTCACAACCAAAGAGGTATTTTACAGACACAAATCCTCATTCACCAATAACATGAACACCAAGCTGATGCAACAAAGAAAATTTAGGTTTTGTACTGTTTACAGATTATAAAACTATTCTAAAATGGTCCTGACACCCAGAGAAGCCAGCTGAGCTGGAAAACTCAGACCCATGCAGATTCTAAATTCCTGTTAGAAGATCATATCTTAATATGAAGAAGTCTTGAGTGAAGCCCTCAGATAGTACCCCCTTGACACCACACCATCCATGGTACCAGTCCAGGGTCAGTCATGGTCTGCTGCAGGAGCAAGGAAGGGACTTTAAAAGTCAGCATTTCATCCTGAGCAGACCAATGTACAGAAAAGCCAAGTTTGGGGGGTTTCTTCACATTTTTTTAGGGTAACCTTCTTCCCTTTCTTCAGCCTACTTATAACCAATGGCTTATGCTTTCTTGTTCACCCAACTGCACTTATTTCCATCAAGCCTCTTCCTCTCATTTTCAACCCTTCTCTGCCTTCATTCCCCACTGTAAGGAGGCACAGCATGCCTATCACATGGTACTGATCAGCAAGGCAGCTGAAGGACCCCCAGTGCTCTCCAGAATAGAAATGGAATAGAAACAACCACCCACACCACGCACAGTATCAGCTGAGCAGAAACCAGACCGCAGCACAAAGACAGCAGTGGGCAGCTGATGGGAGCGATGGGCAGTTTTTCTGACTAATCAAAGCAAGACCACAGCTATACTGCATTTCCACAATGAGAGGCTTAAGACTTGCTTAAATGACTATGAAAGTCACAGCATAGCTACAGTTAGGATCTCACGGTACTCATACAGGGATTCTCTTCTTGTGGGATTTGAATCCATGAATCTATTTTGTTGGCTTTTAAATATGCACATATTTCTCTGATAAAAGCCATCACAATGCAATTACAAAACATCCCTTCTAAAATAATCACCAGGGAATTTCAATTTTCCCCATACTCTTTTCACCAGATTGATTATCCAGCCTCCTTATATTGCCACTGATGAGGAAGAATACCACCCAAAGATGTCAACCATATTATTCCCCTTCCTTTTCCAAAAGAGCAAAGCTTTTAAAAAACAACTTGACCATATTGCAGCTGCCAAGCAAGAATATATAGGTACAAAATTGCTCAGTTAAGATAACAATAAAGATGGGCATAACATGGCAGGGCAAATTATTGTCAAACCTAAGGCTTGTGATGACTATGGAAGACATTCATAACTAAATTATTTTTAAGTGCTTATTATGTGAGTAAAAGTTTAAATTACCTCTTTAGATTTCCTGTGCCAGTCCTTATTTTCTCCTCCATCTCTCTCCTTCCTTTCCTCTTCCGTAATGCCAACTTGGTTGGTGTAAGTAATAGCTCTCCAGTCTCGGGGGGAGTTTGAAATACTTGCTATTTTGGATTCCGTTGCGCTGTTTTCCTCCGTTAATGATCTGGATGACCTCCTAGTAAATAAACTTTTTTTTAAGGCTTTTACTCGAAGACTCTCGCTATTACTTCCACTGGCATCTGAGCAGCACCATTCCGGATTATTCTCCAGTTTGCCTCCATGAGAAGTGTTGTGGCACTGAAATATCTGCGGGGAGTTACTCTCATCTGAAGCAGCTTCACTTGTCAAAGAATTGAGATCTATTTGTACACTGACCTTCTCTGGCTGCTGGATTTTTTGATCCAACTTGCTTAGTTTTCCCAGGACTTGGGAGATTTCTTCTCGGACGCCTGAGAGAGATTCCAGTTTCTTCTCTATTTCACCAATCCTCAACACTAGTTTGCAGACACTCGTTTTTAGTTCATCATCTGTGTTACTGACTTCTGCCCGGGCCACTTTATCCAACTTGTTACAGGCACTCCCGTTGGAGATCTTAGTCAAATTGTGCTCAGGTGAGCTCTCACAGTCTGATTTGTGCACCTGGGACAAGGAACCAGTGCTGTTGTAGCATGAAGACTGCATCACTCCTGTGGACCCGCTGATACTCATGTCATCCAAAAACCGGAAAATGTCACTGATATCATCACTCACAATTTCAGAGTCATCATCTGAGTGCTTCAGAGAGTGCCGTTCTCCATACTTGGCTTGGCCTGCTGCACACAAGTCCTTGCACTTCTTGTGGTCCAGAACTTGCTGCTCCGTCTGTGTTCCAACGCTTGTGGTCCTGTCAATGCTTAAGATCTGAATAGAAGTACAGTTAATGCTTTTATCCTTAAACTTTTTGACTGGCTCGTGTTTTTCCACATCTAGAATAGAAGGGATTTCCTTGGGTTTATGCCCATTTGGTTTCACAGCATAGTTTGCCTGCATAATTGGTTGTGGTTCCTTTGCATTTAGGTAGGATTGATGCCTGTCAGCAGAAGGAAAGTTTGGAGATGGGTTGTTCGAACTCTGGTATCGCAGCTTCTCTTCAGATTGCTTCCTATTAAAAAATGATCGTTCAAAGTCAGGTACCTCCTCAGTATTTAAACTCCAGCTTTTAGCTGGCCAGGCAGTTTGCTTGGCTGGCTTTCCAGTCCACTTTTTGGTGTCCTGCGGCCCAAGAATAGTCGTTGGGCCAAAATACGTTGAAGCTTGAAGATCATCTAAGCTTTCATGCTTCACTCGTCTTTTGTCTGGTATAGGAGAATAAACTGGATTCAAGTACTGGCTGCTGTATGGCATTTCAAAGCTGTGGTTGAAGAAAGTCTGCTTAGAGCTTTCTTTCCTGTTCTTAGGCTCTCTGTGTCCATCTTCTGGCTTTTTGCTGGGCGGTATTAAGTTGGGAGATATTGTAATCAGATTATGAAAATCTTCTTTGAATATATTTCTTTTCTGGACACATGACTGCATCACAAACGGCTCATCATTCGAAATGAAAGTTTCTTTTATGCCTGGATGTATAGGCAAGGAGTCCTGGTCCGATTCATTTTCAATGTTCATGGGGAAGTATGTACTCTGCATCTCGCACGGTGGAGATGTGGCGATGGAGTAGGACGCCAATGCTTGCAGCCTGTCCAGAGAAGCAGCTCGGCCCTTCAGGTCCTTATTAACACCAAGTAAGAAGTTGGGTTCTGATGAGGGGACAAACTGTTGACAGTCTTTGCAGTCCATCTTTCTGCATTTTGAGGACCTTCTGACTGGAAAACCCCGGTTGAACTCCTGGTCATTCAGTTCACAGTTGGGCACACAGTCTGCCACATTGCAGATTTCTGTGTCAGATCTACAGGACTCAAAGGACTCTTTCTTCTTCACTTTCTGCCTTGCAACTGGGAGCTTCTCCTTGGCCACTCCCCCATTCATTTGTATGAGGTTGAATATTGTTACTATATCTGCTGCAACCATGATTTTCTTTGATTGCTGATTGTTTACAGTGCATCTCATTTTGTCTTTGAACAAAGTCGCTGGGAAATTAGGATCCAGGCAAGCAGTGTAAAACAGCACACTTCTGAGCTTGGCCAACTGGGATAAATCAAACCTTGCACACAGGGACTTGCAGAGGTCCTGATAAGAAACAGTATTCTGCTTCGTGTCCAGCTCCTCCAAGATCTTCACAAGGAAGAGTGAGGATTCTTGGTTGGGTTCCATGGTTGAAGCGTATTTTGTTGTTTAGCCTGGAAACTGCGTTCCACTTCTATAGCAACACAAAACAGAAAAAAAACAAAGACTGTAAGTCACCCACAGATAAGATTCAGGACCTTGTAATTCAGCCCCAGGTTGGACTTGACTCTCTAGTCATGTAGTTGAAGGTTTGCTTGTATAACCTATCCTAATGTTTCTGAACTCCAGGTTGTAATCCTAGCACTGATGAATTCAATACTCAAATGCAATCAGGATTTCATCCAAGGAGGCTCATTTGTGTCAGTGTCTTAGAAGACACTGACACAAATGAGCAAGGAAGGAAGTGAATAAAAAAAGCAAGGAAGTGAATAAAAAGCAAAAGCTTTGGAGGGGCTGAACTAGTGGCAGGTATATAATATATACAATCCCAGCCTGTTTCCTGTGGGGCTTTCACAGAATTTCTCACCAGCTTATGAGAGGTTGAAAGAACAGACACATCAAATTGTCTAGCAAGAATTCTAGCCCTAGCCTAAGCAGAGATGATCTACCACACCATAACAACCCCAGCTCTTTTCATATCTGACTGCAGACGGCTCTCAGCAGATTTACTGACTGCAAACTTCTGATGTGGTTTTAGAAGTTATCTGAACACATAATTATCATCTTGCTTATTTCAAAACATTATTTTCACCTTTACTCTGGATACTATGGAACTTTTTCCACAAATATCTTTTCCTAAGTTTATGACTGAGGAAAGGAAAATCTTCCTGGTCCCATGAAAATAAATCAGTGTGAGCCCCATTTCAGATGAAAAGTGCAAAATTTAGAAAAGAGAAGGAAGAGTTAAACACAAAAAATCCCACTGAACCTTGAAACCAATCCAGCAGATGCTAGAGGGCTGCCTGCCAATCAGGGTGGATTTGAAGACTGAGTAATGTCAAGGACAGAGAACATCCTCTTCAGTGATGTGCTCCCAGAGAAACTCAGGGAGTGCAGCTTCATTCACCAGCCTGAAATGATAGGGCAGAGGTGGAGAGCAAAGGCTGTGCATTTATGTGGATAACAAGAACAGCCTGAACTAGCACTGTTAATGCTAGCAAACATCTTGGGAAGGATATAAACCCCTGCCCTTCCAGACTTCAAACCAACCTCTGACTATCGTGGATTAGGAAAGGACATCAATGGGATGTAGATTATTTTTCACCTGCCTACTATGAATATCCTTGTCAGTGTCTCTGCTGTTGGCTACTAGGAGAGGCAGAGCACCCAATGATGCAGTCTGCCAATTCCTACGTTTGATCACTTTGCTATTCCTACAGATGGGAATGACAAAAATATCTTCTTTTACCCAAAAAGTTATGGTATCTTTCCCCATTCACTCCCGCTCTTAGATGACCCCTGAGACTAGTATCTCCATCTACCCAAATGGCAAAACATGTAAGTCAACCTTGCAAGGTTTCTTATCACTCATTTCAAGTCACCTCCCAGCCAAAAAACTCTGTACTCCTGAGCACCACTCCAGGAATACAGGGCTGCCATTCTTGCAGCCTTTGATCTTGCTGTGACACTGCACACTGGGGATCACCCAGTGTCAGAGCCAGCATAAATAGGTTTTGTGGCAAAAGTCACAGTAGCATCTTCCAGAGGGAAAAAAGAAAACCACCAGGTTGCCCATGTGAATACGAAACAAGTCTCCATGCAGACTTGGCTGTTTAAGTAGCATCTTTCTACTGTCTTACAATCAGAACTTGAGCAGCAGCAACGTGAAGGTATTTCTGTGATTGTAAACACAGCTCTCAGAAACCAATGGCTACAGGGATTTTCCAACACCTCCACTGCATGCGTTTGCTTTTAAAGCTCCTGTATTATGCATAGCAGCACAACTCTTCTGCACACTGACAAAGAGCAAATATGTTAAATTTCTCAGAGCTCAGATCCAGAAAGTAATGCTAAAAGCTGGAGAAGGACAATTGTATCTTTCAATTGTACCTTTTCTCTTTATAAGCAGTCTGTGCTCAGAGACACAGCCTTTTTAACAGCCTGCCTTTACATTTCTCTGGCATGTCACCATTAGACAATGAAGCTTCCAAGCTAGAACTAAACCAAACTACCTGCCACCAGAGCCACCAAGCACTCCCAGAGTAAACTTCACATGTGGGGCTCAGAGACTTTCCCAGCTGCCAAGGGCTGGCATTCCAAGTTTGTTTTCTGCATGTTATAAACCTGCCATTTGGGAAAGAGTGGAAATCGGTCTTTTTGTCACCTCCAGGCTCAATACCAACAGCACCAACTGCCTCCTCCCATGTGTTAACTTCACAGCGTCTTGCAAAACCCCCACCTGGGTATGCATTTTCACACACTGTACACTGCCTGCACCAGCCTGCCAGTGCCCTGCTTTCTCCCCACTCACACTCCTGCTAAAATACATAAGATAACATCTTGCAATAATATGTTTCTTAAAACTGTAAACCTGTTTTGTTCCCTACCTTTCTGTCTTCGCTCTCTCATCCCAGTAAAGATACCCTAGTACAGTTTCTTGAGTTTTATTTGTTTTGTACCAACCCATTCTTAGCGTATCCCTCCCATCAGAGGTTTTAACTTCAAATCACATTTCTAAACCTTATGAATCTAGTAAAACCTAGGTGGAAGCCCTGAACACCTCCAAATCTCACATTGCTGTTATTTAGCACCATCAGGAAGCCTTGGCTTAGGGACTCCAGCAGTAAGGCAGCTGCACTGAAGCATGATGCCAAGCACAGGAGATCTGCTCAACCTGCTCCAGCTCTGCCTAGAATCCTGTACTCCCAGAACCAAGTCTGGGAGGTGATGGTCAGCTGTAAAACAGTGAAAGGACAGGGAGGTAACAGGGGGGTTGAGGCAAGGGTGATCAGGAGAAAGCTGAGCTTGCTGAAGTGGGAACTGGGGCAATTCTCTCAACTGAGGCTCAGCTATGAGAGGTGGGATTGGAAAAGGCAGGTTGCAAAATCAGTGTGGGTCTTAAGGAATAGCTAGCTAGAAACTGGAATAATTTCCACTTGGCTGTTCGCTAACAGCTTTCTGGTGTGAGCACATGTTAGGTGCAAAAGGTACCTTTGAGCTTCAGCCTGGTCTTGGAAATGTGTGCTCCCTAATGCCAGAACACCAGAAATGTTGCTAGTGGAGCACACAAAAGATTCAGGCTATGAAGAATAAGATGTATTACCCTATAAGAATAATATATAAGGGCCTTTAAATCTTGTTTTCTAGGTCAGGAATGAAAAACCCAGTGCCAAGGTTTTTAGTGGCATGTTAAGCTCCTCTGTCTCTTGTCAAGCCTCCTAACAGCCTGCGACAGAGACAGGTGACTCTTGGCAAGTCACACCGGGAGATGCCACATCCCAGGTGCCAAACACTTGGCCGAGCACCATCTCAGCTGTTATAGCAACGTTCATTCATTATCTCTCAGAGCAGGACCAGAATAGACCTGGATGTGGCACATAAACGCAAAGCTCCATAAAGAAAAGAGTACAGGAAGGCCTTTTAAAGAGGGTACAGCATCATGAATCAGTCAAAAGCAGCAAATCAAACGAAATGACCCACAGCAAGAGTAGCAGCACGGAGCCTCCGCAGACGGCCTCAATTCCACTTGCATCCTCATGCCTCACCTTCACTATCAGCATCCACGTGCACCCTCCAAACCACCCCCAAACTGACACAGGTCTCCAGAGACATGGAGCTAACCAGACACAAGGACAGGATCTAGCTTATTTATCTTCAGCAAGACAGCCTCTGACCAAAGGAGCCACTTAACATTTCATCTTTAATGATTGTGTTATATTAACACTGGGAGGGTTGCTTCGACTCAGCTCCCTAAGATTTGACATTTGCTGTTCTAACAGTGCAATTATATCCCAGCATGGACCCGTACAGCATCATATTGCATGGCTAGTCGATGGGGTCTGACTCTCCTTGCACGCAGATGAGCTCTGAGCTTACCACAAATCAATGTCTTCTTGCCCTGCACCAAGAGCAATGAACTGGGCTCTCATTTTACCATTATCTCAGCCTCTGGAGAAGAACAAGAATATTACAATTACAACCTCCATCCCTAGTGGTGCTTCCTGGTGCACAAAGGGAATCTGCTGTTCTATTTTCTGGTGTCTTTAGGAATCAAGCATCCAAAAGACCTCTCCCCTGTGGCTCTCCAGACCAGGGGAACCTGTGCACTCTTTCATGCAGCTTGGTTCCCTACAGGAGAAGCAGAATGTGCTTTTCCTCCCAAATCAGCGCCAGGGCAGGGGGTCCCCTCACCTCCTACTATCCTATAAATTCACCATGCATGAATTCATATTAGTACTGGTTCTCAGTTGCCCTGGCTGCTTTCCCCCATGGAACCTTCAAACCCCACTGCATGATCTGAGGGCAGTACACATCGGAGCAGATAAATCCCAGCACAGGATTCAAGAGGAAGTCCCACCACTTGACTCCCCTGAGCAGCTGTGGGGTGCCAAGGTGCTTTTCACAAGCCTGAACTGTAGCCACTGGCAGAGACTACATTATCTCCCTCTGTTATTTCCTCCTTCATTTCCTTCCCTGTTCTTTTGTGCCTCTGACATTTGCTCTCCCCATTTCCCAATATCCACAGCAGGTGCAGCTAATACACAGCTATGGCTGCTGGAGACATCATTTCCCTTCTCTCTTTGATTTGCCAGCCAAGACAGAAACAGCATCCTTGTTTTGCTTTCCCCCACAGTGACTAACGGGCCACCCTATAACAGCATTACGGCGACGCCAGTCAGAGCAAGCAATCCTCACATAAATTCCCCCAGAAAGAGCCAGCTACTTCAGTGCAGGAGAACACTAATACAGAGCCTGCGATATGCTGGTTTACTATTAACTTGAGCTCATAAATCTTTCAGCCTGTCTCCCCAAAGGCAGATACTATAAAACAAAGCAGGCAACGCATGCCTCTCGTGAAACATGTAACCCATCGGGGTGGAAGCAGTTTTTGCTTTTCCCCATACTCACAAATCCATTTCTCTGTCAAAACATTAAGAAACCAGTGACGAACAAACAGGCACCTCAAACCGTGCCTGGCTTCCACCACGCACACACACACACACACGGGAGCCGGCATTTGGGGAAACACTGCCTATTTCCGCACACCTTATTCCTCCTCCGCCCCTGCCTTCTGCTGCTCCTTAGAAAGAGAACTAAAAAGCGCACTTTGGAGCCTTGCCCGCACCATGGCAATCACTTCTCTCCACGTCTCATTGACGAGACGCTCCTCTGAACAGTCCGACACCAGCCATCTCCTCCGGACCGCTCCCTCGCCTGTGCGGAGCGGGGTGGGCTCCGCTCCCGAGGGAGGGTAGGAGATGGGTGCTGGCTCTCCGCCTCTCTGATGTGGTTCTTATTTACCCCTCCAGAGCAGAAGGGGATGAACGCCTGCAGCCTGGCTGCTCACAGGGCTTGTGCACTCGCTCTCGCCCGCAGCTCGCTGCTGTTCGGCTCAGGAACAACACGCTCCGAGCACCCCACCACTAACCCCATCCGCGGATCACCAGAGGGCTCAATGGGGACGAGCATGGGAGGAAGTTGCTATTTTCTGGCTCTTATCTTGTGGGAACAAGGCTTGGAAAACCACTCTTTACAAACCCAGGTCCTTAACGGCAGAGCTTCTGCTGTAAAAGGACTCTGCACAACACTTCAGCCTCCCCCCACTACAGAATTCAGCAGTTTTTAAAGGCTCCTAATGCATAAATTAACGGGAAACTTGTGGATAAAGGCAGCGTACCCTCACGGATGTGTCAGGGCTCAAGTCAAACAAGGATTGCCATCGATTTTTCTTGCACAACAACATTAGGCTGATTATTTGCATTGTTCAGTTATGCAATCCATGATCTATATGATCTGGAAAAGTGCAAATAATCATTCTAAACCTGTGCAATAAATCACTTGAATTATTACTGCATCATATGCTCTTGGTTATTCTTTGGCAACTACCGGCCCAGGCGAACACACGCAAATACCATCCCCTCACTCAATACGTTATCAGAGCACATCTAAGTCACGTTTTCCCCAAAAAATTTTTGAACAAGGAGACACCATTGCAAATACCAACAGAGAGACACGAAAAGGTTTAATGGAGTTAAATGTGAGCAATTTATTTCACCTATGGGCAAACCCACAACCACCTCACTGCCACGCCGGACCTGACTCTGCACTGGTCGGTTTCCTCACCCTAGTGGGTCCGGCTTCCCTCGTCCCCATCGTTGGCGCTCCCCATCCCTACAGGCTCCCTGCTAGGGGTTTGGGGATGCAGTTCGGGGGTCACCCATTCCCCCACTCCAGCTGCCTGGGGACAGACCCAGCTGTGCGGGACTGAAGTGGAGCTGTCAAAGTCACAGATGGAGTTCCAGGATTTTGGAGCCCTCCCTTTCCTGGGGAGCCGGACAAAGAACTCGGACCGCGGGGCGCCCGGCGGGGTCCGCAGG